>PVIR01018449.1:0-33363 GCA_004026965.1 Petromus typicus | reverse complement strand
ATACAGGCTTTCCCTCTCCCAAAACAGAAGCAGGCACAGATTTTCGTACTTCTTTTTAATACTACTCACAGCCACATATCTCAGTGAATCCTAGCGTTCTCAAGGGATGAATACTGGCTGGCAATTGTGCCTCTTCAAACTTTTCTCAGTGCCTGGATAGGCTGTAAATAATATATGTTAAATACTTGTCTAACAAAAATAAGAGTCCTTGTAGTCCTTATTTAACAAGCCTCAAATGTAGTTAATTTTACTTAATACCAAAATAAGTTTAAAATTTTTTTGTAAAGCAAAAAATGAAGATAAAACTTGTATTCGTGTTACTGTGACAGTAGGCAGTGAAAATCATTATCTGCTCTCCAACTAGAGAAAATATGTACTTTCAAGGGGAAAAATGCTTGAATATTTCAGTAGGTACTGAGTATACTCATGTCCTCCACTAATAGTGTTGCGTGCACAGGGTCGGCGAAGCTTCGAGAGCTTCCAGTGACTAACAAACACCTGGTGACAGCATGCAGGCCACAGGGCCGCCCGCCAACACTGCCTGGTGCACTGGTCAGAATGTGCTTTGTTCGAACTCAGTGCCGAGTTCCAGGGTTAGCTTTGGCAGGTACTACTCGGGGTCTGGGAAATCTCTCTGCCTCAGTTTATCTGTAGAATGAAATAATACATGCAGCGTTCACCCATTATTTGTGAGCATGTACTTTTACCTCTCTGCTAATACTGATACAGATAGAAGCTATCTGTTCTGTTTCTTCGCCTCTATTGAAATCAGACACAATTGAAAACAATGAAACCACAAGGTCTAAACGGTTGATCTTTTCCCCTGTAGTATCTACAATAGCTGGCTAATCAGAAGTAGCTTGAACTTCAGTGGGCACGAAGTAGACTGTTTCTAATGTAAGTGTCTCTCCTTTTGAGAGTTCTTAATTCTTGGGTAGAAACTAGAAAATTTTTCTTTTTTGAGTCTTGCTATGTTGCTCAGGTTGTCTCTGAACTCACAATCATCCTGCCTCAGCCTCACAAGTAGCTGAGATTATAGGTAAGCTCCAAGGTGCATGGCTAGAAGTTTGCATTTTTTTAATTAAAGTTTTTGAGATAGGGTCTTGCCTTGTAATTCAGGCTGGCCTTGAACTATGTAGCCCAGGTGAGCCTTGAACTCGAACTCACAGCAGTCCTCCTGTCTCTGCCTCCCAAGTGCTGAGATGACAGGTGTGAGCCACCATGCCTGACCCTGTGATTATGTGATAATGGGGATTATACTCTGGACCATGTGCTTTCCAGGCCGAGCTGGAAACACTGAGCTAAATTCCCGGCCCCAGATCTGACAGATTCTTAAAAAGCCCAAGGTTGATATTTTATTTTACAAAAATGCTTCTTGGTGCTCAACAGTTAGATGTAACGATTAACCCTTTTTCAGGTGGGATGACCCTGTACACAGCTTCAAGGACTTGGAAACAATGGTCCAGAAAAACGATCAACAACTTTAGATATTGCTGATCAATAGATCAATAGATCAGTATTGATCAATAGATCAACAGGTGCTCAGAACAGAATCTTTTTTTTTTTTTTAAATTGAGACAGGGTCTCGATTTGTAGTTCAGGCTGGCCCGGAGCTCAGCCTCCAACTCACATCACAGCAGTCCTCCTGCCTCTGCCTCCTGAGTGCTGGGATGACAGGCGTGAGCCACCATGCCTAGCACTGTGGTATGTGGTACTGATTGCTGCTGGGCACCCAGTATTACATGTGGTTATCGGGGATCGAATCCGGGCCCTTGTGCTTGCAAGACAGGCAACAGAACCACTGAGCTAAACCCCCGGCTCTCGGAACAGAATCTTAATTTCTTGAAAATCTTTTCCATGAATCTTTTTTTCAGCAAAATGATAGTCATGTTTTATTAGTAAAGATGTTTTGAAAAAGCCATCAGTCATTAATACTAAGATTATTTACAATGCTTGGGAAAAGCAATATATTCAACGGCTAGGATTATTAGCATCGGTGTCATTTTAAACATGTTAAATGTCTTAAAATCATGTAAAAGACTGTAGAGACAGCAGTGGCACACAGACGGCAGGAACGGTGCCTCCTAAGTGACCAATCAGCTTCCCATTTATTCCTCCCATTCCTTACTTTCAGAAATGCATTCCCTAACTCAGGTAATGGCAAATTATTTTTGTTGAAGGGTCAGACAGGAAACATTTTAGGCTTTGCAGGCCTAGCCTTTCTTTGAAATCAGACAGCCCTCACTGTAGCCCAAACGCAGCCATCTGTGGTACTGGGCTACAGCAAAGCTTTTACAAAAACAGGCAGCGGTGGGACTGGACGGAGGCCTGCGGTCTGCTGACTGCTGCTGTCGACACTAGATCTACTGAGTCTCAGGGTCACAAGTTAAAAGATTCTAGAAGAGATGCCCTTTCCTCAAATGAGGGGATATTACTGCTTCATGAAACCGACATCACAGATGACAAAGGGACCAGAATTATGTCCTTAGGGAGCTTCTTCTCTCTAATATATGTTTAGTGTTACTATGTACAGATTAAGCCAGATGACAGGCTACTATACGAGTGTATTTAAAAAACGTGTTTATTTTACACTATGTACAGTCAGGAACATACTTAAAATCATTATCAATCAAAATAAATGAAGATCATAAACCACAATTTAGTTTGTTCTTAGTGTGTATATTCTCACATTAAAATATAAAGAACATATACCAGAAAGAGCCAAAAATGTGCATTTGCTAAACTTGGTCTAGACATATTCCCTTGGAAAAAAAAGAATCCAAAATGATTTGAACCAAAATTAAGCTTCTGTGATGTGTAACCATTACATTGTATGAGGTAGTAACTAAATTGTTTTGGCCATGTGTTAATACTCTAAATCAAAAGAAACAAAGTGATCACAAACTAAGGCCAACAAAAGTAAAAATTCCGCTAGAAATTTGAACCACTTCACTCAATGGAATGTTATAGTTCCTTAATGTGATTATATGAAATGTCTAGTGTGGACTCTTTCATAATGCTAATTTATCTTTTGTGTATACCATAATTCAGACAAACTGCAGTGTTTACATCATGGTACCGCTATTCGGTGATTGAAAATTTTTTCAAAGACATTTTAAAGCAAAGACAAGCAATCGTACAGAATTTTTTCTTAAATATAAAAAGATCAGTTACTACAATAGGTGGTTCATTATTTTTTTTTTCAAATAGAAAACAATCCAAATACATTTAAAAAAAGATGTTGTGGAGCCAACTGCACATTGACAATGTCACAGCTTACCTTTGTGACTCACTGTATCACATATCAATACTTTGTGCAAATATAAATACCAGTGTACTTGCATTAAAATTAAAAACAAGATTATAAAATGATTACAGCCTCCATTACAATTTTAAAAGTTACAAGTTTTATATTCATATTACTAAATTACATACAATAAAAAATACAATAGTGTTACTGTTTCATTGCCAGCATCCCATTTTGTGATGTAACCACACCCAAGAATATACTAAAGAATACTTAAAATATTAACCCCAAAAGCATTTTCATCAACATTTACATCTGTACAGATAAGACACTTACTTGTACATCTCATAAAAGTACATTATCTACATAAATTCTTAGTGTATGTCTTTAGCAATATGAAGTTTCACAGAAAAATACTGCCTATATGTACAAAGATTACATAACAATGAATTAAGCACTTGTGTGGTTCAATATGCTAAATATATCCATACCGTTTAAAACAAAATTTCCCCGTCTTGTCTCATGCCACAATAAATTACAAGTATCTAAAGCCAAGTTACTGCAGCTTTTGTACAGCTTCAAGCATCTGTTAATGTTGCAGTGGTAGTGTCTGTTTCTCTACAGGTATTTATCAAAGCACAGTACATCTCAGTAACTGTTTTCGTGACCCGCCAGGATGTATAAATTGCTGTTTGCTGTGGGGTTGTCAGTTGGCCTACTTTCCAAAACCACGACCCTAAAAGTAATAAAAGAAACATATAATGAAGTTATTTTTGAAAACTAATGTTAGCAGAAGAGTTTTCCTATCTCATGCTTCTATACATGTTGTTCATTTCATTTATGGGCAGAAACAATTTGCTATCACTGTGATTAAAGAGCCAGCTGCAGCTCTGTAGAGTGATGCTGCTGCTCACTGCCCCCCACCTCTCAGCCGGTTTCCTAAGAGCTGGGAGTGAAGAGTAGTGCAAGGGCAGAAATCTGTAATTCAGGAATAATTTGGTTGTACTTAATACTTGTACGTTCTAAAATAACTTTCAAAAATCAAGTGAATCAGAACAGAACTCCAAAATTTTGTTTGACACTAAAGTCAAAAAGTTTTGGTTACTATATGATTTTTCCTTTTCCTTCTGTTGTAAATCAGGCATAGTATATCTAAAGTAAAATAGTACCAAAAAATCTATACTTTTCCATGACTTGGAAGGTCACATTTTTGGGGGTATAATTTTAAAAACACAATTTGAACATGTTATTGCATAAATTTAAATTTTCCTGTAAGAGAAACCAGTTTCATGCTGGATTTTAAAAACATGCTTCATACTACACATGTAATGCAACCCATTTTCATACCTGTCAGATCCAAGCAGCCTGAAAATTCTTGTGTTATCTGATATTTCCTGTGTTACCTGTTTAATTAAAATATAAATTTATTTCCTAAAATTAAAGATACAAAATCTTGCATGGGCATTTCATTATAACTACAAAAAAAATAATTCCTAGGATGAAAAAATATCCCTGTATTACTATTCATTCAGTTTTTGTGTCAAATAGTACTTTGTGTCAAATACTATTCAGTTTTTGTGTCATGTCAATGGTTAGTCCAGGAAAACTATGACTAACTGGAAATTAATCATAAAGTACTGGTAAAGGAAACTACTTCTTAGATCACAGAATTTCAGGAAAAAAATTTAAAGAAAAAAGCAATGAGCCATTTTACTTATCTGAAATCTAATTTATGTTAATACTAATAACAGGGCTATTAGTGGCAGCAGCAAGCCACTTAGATCTAGTTCTTTCATTAAAAGGCTGCTGTGTGGTGTAACAGGAAACACTTAAAAGCCAGACATGACTTAAATTTGAATCTTAATTTTCCCAGTAATTAATAGTGACAGTGGACAAGACCATGCAATTTCCTGGAAGGAGTTTGCCTCCTGCAAAATAGATAGGAAAGATCTACCTTGCAGTATTCGTAAGAGAATACGAGAGTATAATGCCTCGCTAAGGAAGTACTTAATATATAGTAGTTATCTTTCCTATTTTTCTCCCGCTTTCTTAAAAAACATTTTCTGACAGAATACATCCTTCAAGAAGCACTAGTATGACCAGGCATCCATTGGGCAGGAAAGAATAAGACTACAGAAGGAAGAGAAAGCCAACATTCACAGTTTATTTAGCGCAAAATTGTCCAAATTATAACGTCAGTAACTCCTGTTAACACTGGTAGGCTGAAAAAGAATCTGATCTGACACTAAATGTATTTCATCAAAACACCTGTGATTAGTCATTCTGGACACACTTGTGATTCTTCAATCTGATGTTACTCAACACATCAGAAAGAAGTAACATGCTCACTGCAGCAACTGTGGCCTATGCTAAGGGCAAGTTCCAGTCCATCTGGGAGTTTGTCTTCTAGAAGAATATGATATTTCTGGACGTACTGTCCGATGGGCTGCCTGTGCACTTTGGAAAAGCACCCCGAGATATTTTGGGGCTCTCTTAGACTCTATTCTGTCCAGTAATGCCTCTGTTTCTCTGATTAGTGCTCCATCCCCTCAGGTGATTCAGAAACAGCTTTTGAGAAGTGAGCTGGTTTGCTGGGATTACTGCTAGAAACATACTAGTAGTGACCTTCTTCGGCACTTACTATTGTCAGGGCACTGTGCCAAGCCCGTACATGCTTAATGTCACTCCACCTTAACTCTCAACTCTCAGACAATGAAATACAAGTCGAGAGAAGGTAAGTGATATGCCACAGTCTCTGAGCCACTAAGCAGAAGGGCTCAGGGTTGAACCTGTGTGTCCAGTCTCCAAAACACAAACTCACAATCGTATATTACTTGCTTTGTCAGGAGAAATGCCTTTACTTGTTAGAAGAAATAAACAACAGAACAAAAATGGTCTATTTTCTTGCTTGAGGAATCTGAGATTCTCCTTTGCTTCCAAAAATCATGTAATACAAATCATACTCAGCTCACTTTCAGAAGTTCTGGGAAATCCTTGCTCAGATTCTTCTGACTATGTGCGATTCTATTTAAGATGTCTTCTCACTATGGTGGAGCCTGGATTCAGACCTCTGCCGGGCCCTCCTAAGTAGATGGGACCAGAGGCACATGCCCCTGTGCTGCACTTGTAAGGGCGTGATTTTAAAGATGACTTACCTCATTAGATCTAAAACTTCTGCCTTGCATTCCATGTTTCCAGAAGGCTAGCACGCTGTCTTGTAGACAAACTAGCAGGCAAGAACAGCTCAATTACTGTTAATAGTGTAAAAGTTCAACTGATAAGCATCATTTCATCCCTCTGTCTCTTATAGTAATATTTTAACTAATAGCTGATGTCACTAATAATAATATGGCATCTTTATATTTGGAATTTTATAAATATATAGAACTTTTTCAACTTTTTGGTAAAAAAATTCACTGAAAATATTTGTTGAGATATTTGTTTTGATAAAATAACAAATTTAAAAAGTAAACTACTACAAACATATAGAAAAATAAGGATAATAGCATAAAAAACACATATCCACCAATGAACTATCAAATGCTAACATTCTTCCAATTGGCTCTCTGCTTTAAGTAAAAACAAATACCTCAGGGATCCCCTGCAGCCCATTCTGGCCTTCCTTCCTCTCTAGGAGAACATTTTTTAAAATTTGGATTTAGTATTCTTATGCATGTTTTTATTCTTTTTATACTGTAACTTGACATTATTACTAAAACCATTATTCCAAATATCATGTATAAGGTATGGTAACCTTTAGTTCTAGTTTTTAAAATTGGAAATAAGGGGCCAGGGATATAGCTCAGTGGTTCTGGCACCTGTCTTGCAAGCGCAAGGACCCGGGTTCGATCCCTGGGTAACCACACACAATACTGGGTGTGGAGATTCACCCCAGCAGCAACCAGTACCACATACCACAGTGCTGGGCATGGTGGCTCATGCTTGTAATCCCAGCACTTGGGAGACACAGGCAGGAGGATTGCTGTGATGTGAGTTTGAGGATGAGCTCAGGGCCAGCCTGAACTATAAAAAAGCAAGACCTTGTCTCAAAACAAAAACAAAACTAAAAAAACCAATAAACAAACAAACAAACAAAACAATCAAACAAACCAACAAAAAAAGTCATGGTATTTTCAATAAGCTTTGCCAGTTAAAGGGCATTTTCCTCTGTTTCTAATATGTTAAGTATTTTTTCTATTTTGCTAAGTATTTTTCTAATTTGCAAGTCATTTATCATTAATAACAAATTTTATTGAAAGCTTTTTGTACATTTACTGGAATCACATGACTTTTCTATTAATTCTTAAATAAAGCAAAGTGAGCCACGCCATATAACTTCCTCACACACCCCTGTTTTTGAAATGGGGTACGTTGCTCAGGCTGGGCATGAATTTGTGATCTTTCAGCCTTAGCCTCTTGAGTAGCTGGAAATAGATGTGGATGTCCACCTACATGTGTTGTACACCTACATTCCTGACAAAGAACTATCCTTGTCCTCTAAGGATAAAGTCTACTGGAAGTGGAATTCTATTTTTTTTTGGAATTCTAGTTTTTAATATTTGATGGAGATCTTTAAAAGTGTCTTTTTATAAATTATTCCCCCCTATGTACTCATCTTATTTGATTTTAGCAACAATTTTAAGCACTGATTTACTGCGAATTCTTTTGTCCACCATCTGCAAGTTTGAATGGGATAGGGATTTTCTTTCAAGAATGAAAAAGAAAAAAATCACTTTTTAATAAAATCACAGTGTGCCCCAGCTGTTCAGCAACGAGCCTGGTGAAGCTCCTCGCAGCCTGCAGGGCATGCTCAGCTGTCTGACCGCCAGACAGCCGGCTGTGGTCCACTACACCGAAAGGCCAGCGGGACTATATTACGTACTACTTCTTCTTACGTTCATTCTGCTTTTTACCCTGGCTATATCATTTTAACCCTTAACCAGGTATTTTTTGAAATATTATCAACATTGTTTGCTGGAGGAGAGACATTCTAGTTGGAGGAGAGAGGAAAATAGAATCATAAACAAGACAAATTTGATCTTAGTCTTTGGTCCTAGCCAACATACACCTGCAAATATTTTTATTTTACTTGTAAAGGAAACCGGAAAATTTGTGTAATCATCATTCTTTTCCCCATTACAACCTGCTATATGATTATTTTCACTTTACTTTTCTTAAATATCACCATTTTAGAATACTGATTCTGTCAGAATCCTATTCCAGAAAAAAAAATGTAACTAAATAACTAAAAACTGTAAAAATTGTAACTAAATAAAGTGTGAAATGGCAAAAAGCACATTTTACATACTTAACATGCTCTGGTTAAAATAACAACATAAAAACACAACAATATGTATACTCAATTTTTTTTTTTTTTGAGACAAGGTCTCACTTTGTAGATCAGGCTGGTCCTGAGCTCAGCCTCAAACTCACATCACAGCAATCCTCCTGCCTCTGCCTCCCAATTGTAGGGATTACAGGCGTGACAACCACTCCTAGCACTGTGGTATGTGGCACAGATTGCGGGTGGGCATGAGTCACTACACCTGGCATTGTTATATGTGGTTACCGGGGAATCGAACTCAGGATCTCGTGCTTGCAAACCAGGCACTGGAACCACTGAGCTAAACCCTGGTTTGTACACTCAATTTTAAGATACTTGAAATAATATTTATTTCTTTGGAAAATGCCACATTTGTAAGGAAGGCAATATTATTTACATTAAAATTATTAAACTATTTTAGAGGATGTATAAGATCGCGGCTACTGTGCCTCATGTGCTTGTAGGTGGGCTTTTGGAAGGTGACTGGATTATGAATCAGCAGCAGACTTATTAAGGGCAGGTCTGCTGGGGGTGACTTGGAAGCTGGATCTCCCTCCCTGGCTCTCCCTTCTCTCTCTGCTCCCTGCATGCTGTGCGGTGAGGAGCAATCTGCCCCATGCAGGCCCCTCCACACGCTGCCAGTCACCCAAGTGTTGAAACCTTTCAAATGTGAGCCGAACGGCTCTTTCCCACTTGGAGCTGGGGGTGTTGAGTGTTTTGTCACAATGACTGAGACAAAGACTGATAGTGACTTCACATTATTATATCCTGTATTATGAAATATCTATAAATATACTTATAATTTTGAAAAATTTATCAGATAAATTATTTTAAGCAAATCATAACGCAAAGAAACATAAAACTTTGGCTCACCTATTGATTCAATCTGGAAATCAAAGGTGAGTTCCGATGCTAGTTTCCTGCTAGATTTTAATCTTCCTTGGAGATTCACTATTTTTATACAACCTAGAGAAAAACAAAATTAATTCAGAAACTAAGAAAAAGAGACTCTTATTAAAATAGCTGTTCACATAAAAACTTACAGTCCAAGCACACAAGGATGGTATCTCGCTCCAGCTGGGTTACGTGAGTTACACTTGTCTGTGGGGTATCTACAAAACAAAGAAAACTTGATAAACTTACAGAAAACTACCACATTACAGCATGGAGACATTAAAAAAAAAAAAAAGAATTCTGAGTGCTGATATACTTGAAATGGGTATGTATCTTCTGTAATCCACACATAGTGGCAGAGCCAGGCTGTTTGGATTTTAGGGCTGAGATATGAATGCTCAACATACAACTGTACTAGAAATACTGTTTTGTTAATTTTATTGGTGATGGAATTATTTTTAGTTATAGTTGAAACCAGGGCTCTAGTCACCTAATTATGGCTATAAATGATTTCTGATTTTAAATTCAGAAGGCCTGCATTGTGCTTTGCACATCACTATATGCTGGCAACAAACACATGCAATAAATATGCACTGAATAAATGAATCAGTGAGCCAAACAAATTACTTTGAGAACAAATAGGTAATGAAAACATTTTGAGAAACATGAAATACCGTTCAAATGCAAAGGGGCATAATTTTTGTTACAATGAGTTATCAAAGTTCTTACAAACTGAAAATATTTAAATGACTTGGACGCTGCACATCCAAAGCTCTGGATAACGTCAACACTGAACTCTTGTCCCCTGTCCTCTGTGCATGGGGGACAGTGTAATGAATGTCATATATCATCTACCTGCTTATTTTCTGCTTCCAATTTGTATTTAGAGCACCTCAGGACCTCTAAGGACTGTTACATTTTGAATCTGTCATTGCTGTTAACTCACCAGGGTTAGGGGAATACTGAATTGGCTTCTGACTGCAAGTCAGGCCAACCACATTTCTTTTTCTTTGAGACAGGGTGTCACTTTGTGGTTCAGGCTGGCCCTGAGCTCGGCCTCCAACTCACATGACAGCAATCCTCCTGCCTCTGCCTCCCGAGTGCTGGGATGACAGGCGTGAGCCACCACGCCCGGCACTGTGGTAGGTGGTACTGGTTGCTGCTGGGTGTGAGTCTCCATGCCCAGTATTGTTATGTGGTTACTGGGAATTGAACCCAGGGCCTTGCGCTTGCAAGACAGGCGCCGGAACCACTGAGCTATATCCCCGGCCCCAACCACATTTCTAAAGTTCTTACAAAGTGGATGAAAATTAAGAATCTGAACACATCTTTACAATTTACCTCGCAGAAGGCAGCCAGCCTATAAATACTAGACAAAAAGCCAGGAAGATTAAGTACTACTAATTGCTCATAACAATTAGGCCCCAAATACTAGGATTATCTTTAACAAACACTGATGCCTGCTGTCACCCAAAAGATATTTTGATCTGACTGGAAGGGTGTGACCTGAAGTATCAAAAGTTTTAATCAGAACTGCTAGCTCCTAGTGTTGTCTGATGTACACCCTAATGTTTCTCCTTCTTCATCTCATGATCTCAGACAGAGAAATTTTTATTTGCCACATTTAACTTTTAATAAAGGGAATTCATGTAAGGCCATGTTATCAAATTTCTTTGGAGGAAGAAACCCACAGTTCTATAAAATTCTTCTGCTAGAAAATGAGGCCTTTTTCATTCAACGACTACAAGAAAGAACTTAAAATTAAAAAGTTTGAGAGAGCTCTCAAGACACAGTGGTGTACACTTGTGATTCCAGTGCTTTGGCAGCCTGAGGCAGGAGGATCATAAGTTCAAGTCCAGCCTGGACAACTTAGTCAGGCGCAGTCTAAAAAAAAAAGCTGGGGATGTAGCTTAGTGCAAAGGTCCTGAGTATAATACTCAGTATGAGAGAGAGAAGGAAAGAGAGAGAGAGAGAGAGAGAGAGAGAGGAAGAAACTCACTGAAAATATTTATTACATAATAACCTCAGCAATCTTTTCCTACTAAAATAGAGGAGGCAGAGCAGTACACCAGCTGTTTAAAAGGAGGGATAGGTGGGTAAGGAAAGGAGCAGTAGAGAATCGGGGGAGAAGGGCAAAGTGGGCCTCGAATCCAGCCGACCATGGACAGAAACCTCTTAAACTGTGAGCCAAAATAAGTCTTTCTGTGTTCAAATCACCTTGTTCTGATATTTTATCAAAGCAAAAGAAAGCTAACATAACTGGTGTATCTATTAGAAGTCCGTGCCAGGAAATGAACTATCCTTACAATATTCTATCATGCAGCTTTTACTTTTTATTTTTTTGGTCTTTTGAGACAAGAGTCTTGCTTTGTGGTTCAGACTGGCCCTAAACACAGCATGTAGCCCGAGTTGGCCTCAATCTCAAGGTGATCTCCTGCTTCAGCCTCCTGAGAACTGGGGCTACAGGAATGTGCTATCATGCCCAGCTACAATGCAGCTTTTAAAAATCACCTTTTCTATTTGCCCGAGATTTGTGTATACATGTAGTTTTTAAAGACGTAGCAATATCACATTATCACCTGAGAAGTTATAGAAATGAAATTTCTCAGGTCCCACTCCTGGCCCACAACATGTTTCCTAGCCTTTCTAACGCAAGCTGAAAACTGAGAATCACCAGAATGTGTCAAGTAACTCCATGATCACTTTGATCTACATTCCCATTAAATGACAAAAATGATTTAAAAAGATAAAATTTTCTGATGGTATTTGGGTACACAGGACAAATGGAGTTATGGAATATAAAAATTTCTAAGTGTACAACATTTAAAATTAAATGCAGTGGTACCTGGGTTCATAAACAATTCACTCCATCGTTCTGGGGAATGGCCATATTGGTGTTCACGTAAAAAAGATGGCTATGGCTGTGTTCATCACCTGATGCAGAGTTCGCAAACAAAAATAAAACTTTTCTAAACACTTCTGTCTGTATATCAAACTGTTCACAAATGAAAGTGTATCACATATACTACTGTACTTGAAAATTCTGAAAGTTATGTAATTTTTAAGAGTTTAGGGTTTGCTTTTAGTCTTCTAATGTTAATAGACATTAATATACACTTCATAAAGATTCATTTTCCTATTAAGAAACAGCATCAAATAATTGGATGCATACAATATTTTCTAAAAACAAATGTGAAACGTATGAAAACAAATCAAAATATTAAAAAACATCTGAGCATCATAAGCTATTCTTTGTCTTTTTGAGAAAATTACTATGGTTGGTATTCAACTGGCTATATTTATTAGTATTTTCCAAGGAAAATTAATACAAGTGTTTTTTATTTTAAGTGCTAGTGACAGTGACTGAACCCAGAGGCTGCTGCGTGATGCCATGAGCCTCCCCACTACTTTACTCCTCAGTGAATTAGCCCCTATGGCTGTCAGTGTGGTGTTAGTGCTTACCTATGACTACCACCCTGGGAAATAAACTGCTGTTTTATTTCATGTCATATGTGTCTCAAAAATCATAAAACGACCCAGGTGTATAGCTCATTTTAAGGTAATTCCTGAAAGTTTGCTTATATACCAAGTACAAGTTCTTGAGGAAGAGATCCTTACTATACTTGTTTCTAAACTAAAAAGGTGAGTTGGCACTGGCCTTGCAAGCACGAGTTCCTGAGTTCAATCCGATACCTCCAAATATAAAAAATACAGAATAAAAGTATATGTGCTCAGGGCCGGGGTGTTAGCTCAATGGTTCCGGCGCCTGTCTCGCAAGCGCAAGGACCCGGGTTCGATTCCCCGGTAACCACATAACAATACTGGGCATGGAGACTCACGCCCAGCAGCAACCAGTACCACATACCACAGTGCCGGGCGTGGTGGCTCACGCCTGTAATCCCAGCACTCGGGAGGCAGAGGCAGGAGGATTGCTGTAATGTGGGTTGGAGGCTGAGCTCAGGGCCAGCCTGAACCACAAAGCGAGACCCTGTCTCCAAAAACCTAAAAAAAAAAAAAAAAAAAAAAAAGTATATGTGCTCAATGTATATATACTCTGCTTTGCGAATCACTTTAAATGTGTCAAGGGAATTAGCTATTGCAAAGCAAGTCATCCCTTTTCTCAATTTACTTATAAGTCAAAACTATCTTTTTATACAACTCTGGCTTAGTGAGAAATATAGTAAATGAGTGACATAAAAAAAATCACAAACCTGATTCTGTAAACCACGAAGAGGTAGAGTTTGGATTGACAGTTTCAAACCGAACCACTTGGTTGAAGTCTCGGCCTTTGCTGACACCAACACAGACTAAGGGGTACTCCTGCTCAGGAACGACCAGCATCTCGAACACCCGGAGCGGACACGGGATGGGGAAATCTATGTGCTAGACGAAAGGGACAGAAGCATGGTAAGTGGGAGGAAACACAAGCCAAGCGATTTTGTGAGAACGGCATTGAGTTTTCACTTTAATGTAGTATAAAAAGTAGCTTTCTACTACAAAGATTGCTTATTTTCACAGCAGCTTGGAATATAAGGACAAATCTAAATGATGAAGTACCTTCTAAAAATTTTAGGTTTACTACTGTAAAAAGTTTTAGAGCACTATTTTAGGATATTGGGGCTGGAAGGGAACTTGTAAATCACCTGCCTGATTCTCTTTTACAAGCCTGGCAAGTGAGGTGTAGGACTGAGTGCCCAGCCCAGGGTCGCTGCCAGAGGCGGTCAGTCTCCTGCCTCTGCGGTGGCACTTCCCCAGTGATCGCCTCTGCTGTCCTTACGACTGGGCACACGCGGAGGGGAGACACGAGGCAGTTGTTACAACAAGGCACACCTCTGACAGCATGGGCAGAAAAAGCCCAGGTAGGGGAAATTCAGCCTCATATCTCAAGTGGTTTTATTCAATGAATAGCTTATAATATAACCAACTTTATAGCTATACCCAACAACTATATAAATATAATGCTGCATAGAAGAAGTCAGACATGAGTGAATATATCCTTTTGGTTCCACTTTCATACTTGAAAATCATGTGAAATTAATTGTAATGTTTAGGGTGAATGCATATGTAGTTAAAAAAATAAAAAGGACTATGTTTTCTTTGTAAGAAAGACAGCCAAGTGTGGTGCTGCAAGCCTGCAATCTCAGCATTCAGGAGTCCGAGGCAGGAAGATTGCTATGAATTCAAGCTCAGCCTGGGCTACAAGTAAGTTCAAAGCCAGCCTGAACCACATAGTGAGACCCTCTATCAAAAAAACAAAGAATGAGCAAACAAACGTAAGAAAGAAAAAGGAGCTGACTAGAACGGAAAGTTCTACAGGAGGAAGAAGTTCTTCACAACAAAAGCTGATTTAAAAAATATCTTCCAGACCTGGTGGTATAAACTCGTAATCTTAGCTACTAGGGAGGTTGCAATTAGGGAAACTTTGTCTCAAACAGAGAAAGGGCTGAGGATGTAGCTCAGTGGTATAGCACTTGCCTAGCATAAACAAGGCCCTGGGTTCAAGCCATGTTACTGCAAAAAAATAAATAAATTTTAATAATAATAAAATTAATAATAACAAGTAATAATAAAGAAAAAGATACATATTAGAATGAACTTAGTGAAGTACACATAAGGTATAAAACCTTGTTTGGGGAGGGAATGTGATACTGGGGACTGAAGCCAAGGCCTTCATAAGGAGCTGCAACCCCAACCCTTTCAATTTTGTGACAAGGTCTCACTAAGTTGCCCAGGCTAGCCTCGAGTGTGTCACCCTCCAGCACGTGGCTAACTTATATTTTATAATTCTGTTCCTCTTATCAGTGACTGGTATCGTCATTGTATTTTTCAAATGGTTACTGCTAGTATTGAGCACAGCCACTGCGTATAACTTATTTTTATTTGTCTATTCATAAATCCTAAAGGAAACAGGAAGATTTAAAGTGCTGGAAGATACAGGATGGTCCTTGTGGGTGGGACACAAAGCCTGAGGCACAGCTCTGTGCCTGCGTTCCCTCTGCTGCCCACAGGCACGGACACCTCATGACACTGCCCAAGCCACCTCTGCAGGAGCTCTGTTACCTCGGCACCTGCTTTGGGCACAATCTGTCATATTTAATAAGGTAAAACAATGTAAAGAATTCCTTTTGAAGAGTGCTAAGAGCAATAAAGCAGAAAGCAACTAATGCTTTTATTTTTCACTTTTTTTCTCAGCACATAAGAAAGCCAAAAGATTTTGAATACTTAGTTTCCAATAACCATGCAGTATAAAAGTCATTAACAAAAAATTTCTGTCTCATGATTTGCGGTTCCTACATCTTACTTATTTTTCTCTAGTAAATGCAACGTGCTTCGCTTGTATTAAGACATTATACGTGCTTGGAAGACCTTTAATTTTTAACTTTTATTTATGATACAAACGTATCCTTGGGGCCAGATGTAGCCTGGTGGCCCTGTGCCTGCCTGGCAAGTGTAAGGTCCTGAGTTTGGTTCCTCATACCCCTCCTCTCCTCCAATGTAGCCAAATTAAACATTATCAGAAATGTCACTAAAAGAAAGAATGTGTAAAGCATGCTTGTCTTTGAACACATGTAAGAGTAACAGTATAGAAACAGAAATACTGAGATAATGCAGATGCAGAATCAAAATTGGCTCACAGAAGTCATGAAATGGTATAAAAAGGGAAGCTGAGGCTCAGGGAGGCAGACAGAGCTCATGGTTCAGGATTTCAGACAAGGGAAGAGAGAAGCCTTGCAGATCAGCAGGGGGCCCGCACCGTATGCCCAGCCACCATCCCAGAATGCCAGCAACGGGCCTCACTGGTCAGAGCCAGGCCGAGCTCCCTGATGCCATCCATCTGAAAAGAGCTTTTCATACCTTCAAAATACATATTGCTCCCCATATGTTGATATGTAAGATTTTTTTGAGAGAAGACCTTTTATTATGTAAGAAGATGAATGATTTAAAATATCAGATAGCGTATAAAATTCATTCATGCTAAGGTTATCAGTGAATCAGGATATCTGAGTATCTTTTCACTTCCACAAAATAAGAAATGAAAGGAACAGGAAATAGACTGAAGAAGCAAAGGAAAGAAGCAGAGATGGGAAAAACTGCACACTCTAGGATGCAGCATTCTTTTGTCAGCAAGCACTGGAGCTGGGAACAAAACAAATTTTGCTACAACTGGGCTGTATTTGGTAGATCTGCTACAGAACATTTATGGGGCTCCTTTTTCCTCAGCTTTTGGTTTAAACATTTTTTTCAGGGAATTTATTTGTGGAATTAATACCTCAGTCAATTATTGAATTACTTTTTCATCTCTTTGCTCCAGTTAAGCTTGAGGTTAATATTGATGTGAAAACTAAAAACAGATTTCTTAGTCATGTACAAGGTTTTAAGTAAGAGGAAGTCAATACTTTAAACACCCCAGTTCAATATAAAATTTTGGAAGAATCCTACTCCAATTATATTGACTCTAATTTTTATTGCACGACAAATATAAGATTAGTTAATCTACATAAAACAGCAAAGAAAACAACTTTCAGAAATTCATTTCATATTCCTTGGTGTAAAGGAGCCTGTACTGCATGTATTTCAAGTTAGATTTTCCTCAAAATGTAAGACATAGCTGAGTAATTTTACACATCTTAAAGACTATTCATCAAAGAGTCTAGAGAAACTTAAACAAAAAACCCAAACCCAAATGTATTCAGAAGACTTGCACAAACATATAGGTTGGTATAATAATCAAATAAGTAACTTCCCTCCCATTAGGGTTTCCTTTACTCACACAAGACATCACTAACTTGTAGATTGCTTATTGTTTTGCTGTGATGGGTCAAACCACAGACTATGTTCAAATAAACACTTCACCGATTTGTTAGCACCTATTTTTTTTTTTTTTTGAGACAGGGTCTCGCTTTGCAGTTCAGGTTCAAACTCACATCACAGCAATCCTCCTGCCTCTGCCTCCCGAGTGCTGGGATTACCAGCATGAGCCACCACGGCCGGCACTGTGGTGTGTGGTGCTGGTTGCTGCTGGGTGTGAGTCTCCACACCCAGTACTGTATGTGGTTACCGAGGATCGAACCTGGGTCCTTGTGCTTGCAAGACAGGCACTGGAACCACTGAGCTAAATCCCTGGCCCTGTTGGCACCTAATTTTGACATCAGGCTATGTATGTGAGACATTTACCTTTTAGCTCCTCACTACCCAACCCCTGAGCGATGTCTCTAGTCTCTTTCAAAACTTTCATTAGGCCAAATGAGCTCCATACAATAGACTTGATTTTTAGCACTCGGCCAACATCAAATAAAGTCATTAAATTAGCTTGAGAATTAACTTAAGTTTGCTTTTAAAAAACAGAAAAGTTGACAAGCTTTCATACTAAGAATATCAGAGGTTAAACTTCATGCTTACCTTGATCAGCATAAATTTCTGCATTGGTTCAACCCATTCTAATAGAACAATGCTAGTTTGAAGTGCCCCGCCCAGGTATTTATGGCCTGTGTAAGGATTTCTCACTGTGAAGGCAAAAATGTAGACATGAGTTCTATTATAACAGGGAGTCTTTAAAGTAACAGTTGCATGCTCTAAAAAAAATAATAAAAACACCAATTGAATTGCCAATTCTAATTAGACAGGGTGACAAAAAAAAGAGATACTTTTCATGTAATAGCATGAAAAGCCCTTGAGGCTAGCTTTTCCAGACTTAGGGGTTAGAAGGGAAGCTAGCTGAGGTTGCAACATATGGTCGAAGTAAGATTGAGAAGTTCTCAAACTGACAGGATATATACAATCCAGTGGCTCACAATGGTATGTGTGTGTGTGTGTGTGTGTGCGTGTGCATGTGCGTGCATGTGCTTTCCTGGGGATCAAACTCAGGACCTTGTGCTTACCAGGCAGGCATAGTGCCAGTAAGCCAAATCTCTCCCCAGAGTGTTTTGATAGTAATATTCTAAGGCAATAATGCCTGTTTTTTAGAAGAACTGGGAATTGAACTCAGGATGTTGCACTTGTCAGGCAGGCCTGACACCACTGACCTATATCCTGGCCCCAGTAATGCTTTGATTCTAAAAATATAGCTTTTCAAATGAAACTCTTAAGGTCACTAAAAAACATGGCACAAATTAATCAAAATCTTATCATACCGGGCCGGAGATATGGCTCAGTGGCACTGTGCCTACCTTGAAAATGCAAGGTCCTGAGTTCAATCCCAGGTGTGTGTGTGTGTGGGGGGGATATCTTACCATACATATTTACAAGTATTAAAATTGGACTGTCTTAGATTTTAGAATCTTTTATTTAAAATATACAGTAATTATATTTGAAATAAAGATTCAAAAAATAATGAAAAGGCTAAAAGCAGTACAACCATAAAGCTTCATTTTAGCTTTGAAAATGATAAGAAGGCCTACTCCATTCCACATGGGGAATGAATCGAGACAGTCTGGTGAACGTCCCAACAGGGACTCAAACCAGGCCATCTTCCTCTGCCCTAACCAGCTGCCTTTCTTGTTCCCATTAGCAAGGCCTTGTCGTCCTGCCAGCCAGGTCTCAAGGCCCCACTGTCTCCACCTCTGTTCTCGCCCTGCCATTGCTGCTCTGCGTCAGGGTCTTCCTCCTCACTGTGTAGCAAGTGAAGTTCATGTGCATAGAAGGCCTCTCACACTTTCTCCTCAATCTGTGCACACTGAGCTATTATTCTCTCTACAACCTGGACCCAGCTAACTGTAACAGTCAACATTTACTATATAAGCTTTATTTATTCATTTTTTTGGTCTCCACGTGTATGTATTAAACTCCAGCCATTCAGTAGTTAAATTCTTTTGAAATACTACCTTCAGCAGCCTACTGGGGGTGATCAAAATACAGAGTAAATGTTTTAAATTTTGAAAGTATTTATTACAGTAAAAGAAACATTAGCATTGTTTCAAAATACTCCACTTTCCTCTAATACACTTAGTCTGTCATTCTTGCTACTATCTGAAGCAGTTTTGAGAGCCTCTTTTATGAAGTATGATCAGAAAAATATGGTGAGCATCACTGCTCAGTGGTCTCCAATCAAAAAGAGAGCTGTAAAAACGTCTCATCCACCTTATTCACCAATTCTGGCCGCATGTAACTTCTGGCTCTCCTCAAAGTCAAAATGTTCATGATGAGGCAGCCCTGACAGTACAACTAGCCATGAAAGGAAGCTTCCAGAACTATTTCAAAAAATGGCAAAAATGAGTGTCTCTTACTGTAATAATTTATTAACAGAAAAATGAATTTATTTATAATATAGCCAAACTGGGGAGGGCAGCTAGTACCTGAGCAAGGGGTCTATAACCTTCATTCCACAAGTACAGGGCCTAAGAACTCATACTGACTGAATCAGTAATGTTACTAAGCAAATAACAAGTGACAAGCCCCCTTGGAGAACTCAGTGCAGAAAACTGAATTAAAAACCACCTCCTCTCTTTATTAAGCCAGTCAATGCATTATTTATTATACATCTATTATGAGCAAGGTGCTAAATTTGCTTTAGTCTATACAGGCCTGGAAAGGCAAGGAGATTTGTTTTCTTAAAAGGTAAAAATGCTCCTGGAAGAATGCTGTGGGTTAGAACTGTTTGCTGTAATTTAAACACAAGGCTCAAGGGGTTTCCTGAGCTGCCCTGCACAACAGGAGAGCTACACGAGACTGGACAATTTACTCACCAACAGAACACTTCTGACACCACTTGGTTTCTGGGATTTTTGCTGATACAGCAAATTTCCTGAATGGAAACGAAAGGGAGTGTGTATCACCTGTAGGCAGACTTAGTACATAACAAGGGCTGACACCACTTAGTATATTAACAGACTTAGTACGGAACAAGGGCTGACGCGGGTCAGGTGGGGAAGATGGGTTGTGAGGTCGGTGTGCTCAATTGATTCTAAATGAATCAAGGGCTTAAAGATTTTAATAGCAGGTATTTAGAAGAGAGAAGAATGTGACCCTTGTTTATTAGAAAAATGTAAAAAGAAGCAACTGTGATTTAATTATTTTCCCATGATGTATCTCTAGCACCTCAATTACAGGTGGTATTCAATTTGCAAATCACTCATTCAGGTACCAAGTACCACTCAAAGAGTAGAAAAATCAGCCCTAACCAGGAAAAGGTACTTTCAGTATGAATAAATTTAAGCTATGTAAAAGACTTACAATATTAACAACTCCTTTTCTTTCGACATTTTTATTTCTTTTTTCTTTATATTTTTATTTTACTCAGATTTTTGGCAAGGGTACTGCTTTTGGGGTTCTGAAAACCTGATTTAAATTTAATAACTGAAAGTCCATTTTGAATTATCTTTTTTTGTGTGTGTGTGTGAGTACAGGGTCTCGCTTCATAGTTCAGGCTGGCCCTACACTCACTATGTAGTGCAGATAAGCCTCCAACTCACAGTAATCCTCTTGCCTGTGCCTCTTGAGTGCTGGGATTACAGGCGTGAGCCATCAGGCCTGGCCCTGTGGTATGTGATACTGACTGCTAGTGGGCTGAGTCTCCACACCCAGCATTGCTGTATGTGGTAATTGGGGATAGAATTCAGGATCTTGTGCTTGCAAGGCAGGCGCTGGAACCACTGAGCTAAATCCCCGGCCCCTTAATTATCTTGTAAAACTACGATTTAAAAATACACACACACACACAAATATCTTTTACAGGGAAAGTAACATAATGAAGAGTGTTAGTGAATCAAGTTTTATAACTTCAAATTTAACTTCTCTCTCTCTGTACACACCTTTGAACTTCTTTTTAATGTGAATATGTGCCAAGCATTAAATGTTAGTACTTCACACTGATCTTTTTTTTTGAGACAGGGTCTCGCTTTGTGGTTCAGGCTGGCCCTGAGCTCAGCCTCAAACTCACATCACAGCAATCCTCCTGTCTCTGCCTCCCGAGTGCTGGGATTACAGGCGTGAGCCACCACACCTGGCACTGTGGTATGTGGTGCTGGTTGCTGCTGGGGTGAGTCTCCACACCCAGTATGGTATGTGGTTACCGGGGAACGAACCCGGGCCCTTGCGCTTGCAAGACAGGTGCCGGAACCACTGAGCTAACTCCCCGGCCCCACATTGATCTTTTTAAAAAAATCGGAATTTTACAATTTTACATCTAACTGTACATGTATGTGATGCTCAACACAATTCCAAACAAGCTCAGAGGAATCTTTTCAATGGATATTCTTCTCATCATATAACTGAGTAACAATGAAGCATATGTAACATCATGGTATTGTAATTCTTTCCTTTAGTATGCTTAACAGATAGACTCTGTAGTTATAAAAACATAATCATCACACTGTGTCCTTACTATGAGTTATGTATTTTACATTTTCTGTCATTTAATTTCTTCAACAATATTTTGTGGTAGATCACAGTGTAGAAATCTGAGGCATAGATTTCTGCTCATAGTCTGACAGTTAGCAATTTAAAGAGGGGAAAAATCCAAAATGCTCTTCTGGTGTTAAGTCTATCTAACTTCAATGTTCAGTGATTCAAAACTACTTCTTATTTATGCTTTTGGGTCAATTTAAATAAAAACATTATTTTTGAGTTTGCAAATAAGCTGTTAAAACTCTGTTACCATTTCAAGCACTTATCTGTGTGAATTAAAATTTTCTTGATAATGTGATATGTAAACAATGATACAGGAATTATGAGAAACGATACAACATCCAGAATATCCTAATGCTACATTTCTGGTTTAAACAGCTCATGATTATTCTATTAACTATATTAGGAAACTGTTTACTTTTGTTTAATGTTCTTGATCCATACTTGTAACCCTGACCCCGGCTTCCAAAGCTAACTTAGGGTTCTAGTCACTGAACTGGTGCAAACCCAGGCGTTCTAGACTGTGAGCTCAGCAAGATCACAAGGGAGAACATGACTTGGGTAAGAAAAGTCAGTTATTAAGTATGGCTAACAATTACTGAAATCATTAAAAATTTAGCTGTGGGCAGCGTATTGAAATGCTATAAAAATATAATGTTCTAGGGTGACCCACAGTTTAATTTTAGTCATGGTTTTACAAATTTATTTATAAATTTTACAAATTTATTTTCTCAGCATCCAATCACCTGGAACCCTAATTTAACCAACACTCTTGATATATCTAATGTAGGCTATTTTAAGTTGCACTGACAGGCACAGTTTGATGTACAGTGCACGATAATGATGACAACTGGCTTATTTGTTGATTGAGAGACCACAGTAGGTACTTGACACACAAAATTGATCATTTTGAAAACAACTCCACAAGATGAAAATACCAGTACTATTTTACAGATGAATTTAGGCAGAGGTTGTATAATTTATCCAGGTTTTAAATTTGAGTCTGCTTGGATTTCAAAGCTTATGCTTTATGACAGAAGAATGAAAATATGTTCACAAGCACCTATCTTCAGAATGACAACCATGAAGTTATCTTCAGGATAAAAACATAATGCTCAAAGAAAGCGTAAGATGTGCTCATTCTGTGGTAGAAGAAATGGAACTAATATATATATATATATATATATATATATATATATATATATATATACAGAACTATCTTGCTAAAAGAGTTTTCAGATTTCCTGCTAACTAGTGACAGAATTAAGAGTAGACGTTAGAGAACTTCATTAGGAGATAATGGAGCTTTAAAAAGTCAGAAGGACATACTGTGGTTGTTACACTAAAGATCGTTAGTACATCAAAATATGAGTAATAAATTTGTGGCCAATGGCACTTAGGTTAAAAACTTCCCTATATGGAAACTCCTTAAAGGAAAGAGACAATATTTTACTCATTTTTTGTCTTATTTGTACATGAGGACAATTCACACATATGTGGAATATTCAATATAATTTCAAAGAACTAAACATAGCTTAAAACAAGCTAAAAAAGGTCTTTCCCTCTGGGGGTACCATCATGATCCCAGCACTCAGGAAGAGGAGACAAGAGACCGCTGTGAGTTCGAGACCACTGTGGGCTACACAGTAAGTTTAAGGCCAGCATGAACATTGTAAGATCCTGTTTCAAAACAAAACAAAACCCCCAAGAAGGAAAAGAAAACCCTCTAAAATAGTATGCATGTGTTATTTGTACACTCAAAACTATGCTTTTTTAAACATAAAAAAACTCTCTTCTGATAAAAAAAAGAAATCAATGAATTAATTAAAATTTGCCTGTCTCCTTAGGGTACTTATGCACATCTTACATACACTTCAAAGTCTAGTGGCTGGTTTTCGTGCTCACAAGAATTTTGTCTTATCAAGTTGCAAAGTTGGAGAGGTTCTATATGCAGAGAGGCAAACATCAGCACAAATGGCAGTTGGAAGAAAAATAGGGATAGCTGAACTCTATGGGAAGAAACAATATCCTGGTCTAGTTCCTGAGCTGGTTATGCATTTAGCTCCAAAGACAAATATTATAGTACCTGTAATACATCAAGTTCATAATCACAATTTTCAGTAACCATGCAATTACCCAATTAAACAGTAGTCTATTTTAAGAAGACAAAGAAAAAGCACACTATGCAATTTTAAATGATTTTCATCAAAAAAGTTAATTAACTTGTAAAGAGTTTTGTAGAGTGGGGTAAATCAGCCTCATTGTAAACATAGTAGGTAAGAGCATATCCTTAAGGTATATGAAAACCAAGGTTCTGCATCACTTGCTTTACAAATAATCTAAAAGAATCCAGATTTAGAGAACTTTTAGTTAACTTATCAGAGCCAATATAATAAACACAAGGAAGAGTACAGCATAATTAAGAAATCTTGAAAGTACAAAAGCAAGACCTATCAACTTCTAATTACCTAACACAAAAATATAAATTCAATAAACAAATCTGATTTTTATGTGCAGAAAATATACTTTGAAAAAGGACAGCTAGACAAGTTAACACAAATCAAAAGCGCAGACACTATGTGATGTAAAATTATAGGGAAAATTAATTTTAATCTTGCAGGAAAGACAGGATTAAAAACTCAGAAAATATTTAATGTAATTGGAAAGTACAAGTAGAACAATTTTACAGGAGAACAATAAGTTTTCTTAAAACGTTTCACGTAGGATTTTCTCACTGAATGATTTCTATTAACCCAAGTGAGTGCTCTTTCATTTTCTCTATCATAAGATTTATTAGAATGAATTATTAACTATCTGTAAAGATGAAAGCATAATTAAATATACAATTACCTTGGCAGTATTCTATCTGGGAGTTTGTGTGCTGGAATGGCAACAGGTAACTTTTGCATTTGTCTTGCATAATCAAAAAGCCCTGGTAGATTATGGGAATAAAGCTGAGAAGCTTTACCTGCACAGAACATAAATAACACATTAAGAACAAATAACAAGCAGTAACAACTGTAAGATATACAAAAACTAAAACTTACCAGATATTGATAGCAAGCAATTATTCATTACATATAGCCATGTACACCTTCGAGGGAATAGCTGATAAAAAAATGTACAAAGTTTACAAAGGATAATATATGACAACATAAATATGCACTTATTAACCATGTAAGTGTTCAGTTCTTTTAAAAGTAACATTTTTAATACAAATACATTTTATAAACTACTAAAATCAAGATGATACACATATAATTTATGTGGGGGAAAATTACCAATGCAATTTCAGGCTAAATATGATATGATGATTTCTAGTATTTTATGATGAGTAAATCTCTTATGATCTGTAAGCCCAAACTATGACAGGAATGAAAACATTTTCCAAATAATACCTACTCTTTTTTTTTTTTTGGCTCTTTGACTGAATGATTAGGAAATGCCTGTGTGCACCTCCTAAAACGTACTTGCCTGGGCAGATGCACATGTGTATAGATATAGAAAAAAGGATCATAGCATAGTGGAACAGATTATATGGAAATCTAGGTATGGAAGAGGAAAAAGGCTGATGATGTGATAAAACTCCTGTTACCTATACTACACATGTGATGCATGACTGAGAAATACTGTTAAAATTTATCAAGGTGAAAGACACATTGTTATAAATTTTCCTCAAAATACTAGCCCTAATTTCAAACACACTGATCCCATCAACCTTGCCATTTTCTGAAGCAGTTCTAGAAGCTGTGTTCATGTCTTTAGGTACACTGCTGTGGCTGTGTTAACCTGCATGTTTACTCGTTTGACCTTGGAGAAGAGCCAGAAGTTACACAGTGCTAACTGAGTGAGTACAGTGGATGAGACTACAAGCCTATTTTTCCATAGGAGGACACTTGACAGCAGCATTCACTATATATATATACTTAATCACACATCATATAAAGGTACTCATGAAAAAGTAGATTTCCCTAACTGCTTCAGACAGTGGCAAAAATGATGGACTAAGTGTGCTGGAAATAAGGGGAACTGGAGAGTGAACTTACTACCTAACGCTTGCAAGGCAGGCACAGTGCCACTGAGCTAAATAAATCCCTAGGCCAATGGGGAGTATTTTGATAGCAATTACAAGCATTGTGTTTTTTACGGTAATAAAATTTTTAATTTAAACATTCATTGTATATTCTGATCACTCCTTATACCTATGGAATTTATCACTAAAATCTAGTATGTAAGAAATGAGACATGACTCTGGAAGTCTGAAAATGGTTAGTATTTGGGGGAAAGAAAAGAGAACACATATACATGACTTGAAGGAAGAAAATGCTCTAAATGAAGATGTTTCATTATGAGTATCAATGATGTAAACAGTGGCCCCGAGGGCGGCAACACCAGCACCAACTGGGTGTGTGCTACAAACACCAGTTCTCAGGCCCTGCCACGTCTCCTGACACACAGGTCCTGGGTGGGCCAGACAGCCGTGCTTCAGCCAGACTAGTTACTTCTGCTGCACACTGGTATATGTAGTTAGGCACCCTGACTCAACAGGCTTGGTTGCTGGGGTTGTCCTGATAATTTCTATAGGTCACCCAAAAGGGTTTGAGATGAGTGCAGGAAATGGAGGGAATGAAGAAATGAATGATGAAATGTATCAAGGCCTCTAAGGCTACTTTCTTAGAACATAAATTCACAATGATAATGCCAAATAAGTAAGAGAGAAAATGTATTAAAGGGCAAAGAAACAAAGTAAAATTTACATTAACTTAAATAAAATTTATAACATCTTATTATCTTTATTTCATTTATTTGGAAATTATATGTACATAAAATACCCCATTTTCTCCCAATGAGTAAAATATGACATTGCCATCTATTGATGCTGTTATCTGTGTCAAGAGTTCTCTGCATCTCAATTGGAGAAGATACCAATACATATTTTCTACTTTATGTTTTCATAAAAAACTCATAACCGGGCCAAGGATTTAGCTCAGTGGTTCCGGCGCCTGTCTTGCAAGCGCAAGGACCTGGGTTCGATTCCCCGGTAACCACATACCATACTGGGCGTGGATCACACCCAGCAGCAGCCAGTACCACATACCATAGTGCCGGGCGTGGTGGCTCACGCCTGTAATCCCAGCACTCGGGAGGCAGAGGCAGGAGGATTGCTGTGATGTGAGTTGGAGGCTGAGCTCAGGGCCAGCCTGAACTACAAAGCGAGACCCTGTCTCAAAACAAAAACAAAAACAAAAACAAAAACAAACCCCAAAACTCATAACCAAACAGAAAATTCACTGCTGAATTAAGAAAATCAGAGCAAGTAAGGGGCAAGGACTTACTCCAGACCACAGAGCAGTACACCTTGCAATAGTAGCAAGAAACTTATTTTTCTTAGGGTGTTTGACTTGAGTCTATTTTCATAGAAATACAGACTTAAAAAATATTTCTTTGGTAGCAAATCTATAGTTTACTCTGTAATCCTTAATATAAGCGGGTTAGCTTATTTAATACAAGAATATATAAAGCACCAGGAAAGGACACAGACTGCTTTTACATAAGGGAAAGGTATTTATGTTTTATTTAAACATATAAAACATTAAAGTTTTATTTAAGTGTTAAGATTTGGTTCTAGGTATTTTTTTTAAAAAATATAAAGCTTTTCTAGATCTTTAATGCCTATTTCTTTTAATAAGTCAGGCTCAGGGTGCAATAATTAGCTCAATATGAGAACATAACAGCGAAAGTAAGGGGCAAGGACTTGTTAAGGGCCAATTAAATGGCTTAATCTACATTCACATATTGGCTTTCGTGATGCCTCTGGTGACCTCAGGTAAGGTACTTGGTCTCAGTGTCATCTGTGAAGTGGACTGCCCAAAACCTCACAGATTTGTGTGGTAACTAATGAAGATATACCCTGTATACCTTCTAAGGCACTTAGAAGAGAGTCTGGCGCACAAGGAGTACTCAAGCAATGTTAGCTCTCAGTAGTAAAAGCAGATAAAGAACTTATAATAAGGTGTGTGTGGTAGTGCACAACTGTAATTCCAGTACTCAGGAGGCTGAGACAGGAGTATTGCTGTGAGTTCAAGGCTAGCTGGAATAAGCAGTGAGACCCATCTCGGGAAAACAGAAACAATCTGACTCGAAAAAAAGGATTTAAAATTAGGATTCCATTCTTTGTCATCATATCTTTTTTTTAGCAACTACTCTTATTTAGGAGATTCATGTCATGTAGGCTTAATCCCCTAGAGTGAGGGAAAAACCAAGCTAACCAACAATTGCACAATGAGATGAAAGAATTTACGATTTACATATGCTAATTCTCTATTGCCATGTGCTTCCACTGGGAAGGGAAAATGCTGCATCTTGAAGGGCGTGTTTAACTCAGAAAATACTCTTGCAGTGTAACTGCACTAAAAAGCAATTAAAAAGTGAAGTTATTGTAGACAGCTGCAAGGCTGATACATGCTTTTACTTAAGAGTTGACAAATGCTCACTTCACCTCTGCATAATGTGGATTTTGTTATTTACAGTTAGTACTAACAGTAATTATTCTAGATATGTCTTTAATAAAAAATGTTATCACTCAATTACTAATTATTTCAAACAATAAGATCCTTTTTGTCTCTTGTCTTATTTCAGCTATTTCACTTATCAATTCTAGATTAAAAGTTTAGAATATAACATAGAGTTTAAGATTTTGTTAGAAGATCTGATGAAATATTAAAGTGGAAATGTTTAGTCACGAGGAAATTGTCATTATTTGTAGATTTTTCTCTCCTTTTTATCTGTTATCAGTTCATACAGATAACAGGGAACTGACTACATGTCCCACAGACACTTTGAATTCAACATGATCACACCGAATGCCTCTGACCCCAACTGTCATGCACTTTTGTGCACCTTGTCACTCACAGTAGGAACCTCAAATTCACAGACTTCTTAGCCTCATTGTGGAACTAACTGGTTATTCAGTCTGGCCACTGAACCCCTCATCTTTCTCCAGAGCCAGTTTTTTAGCAGCACTCAACTGGGAGAGGCAGTGCAGTAAAATAGCTGAACACATGGACTCTGGAGCTAGCTTGCTAGTGTTATGTTTGTGTGCCCCCCTCCGCTGCTACTTAATAGCTGGGGGATGCTTCGAAAGTGACTCATAATTTCTGTGCGTTTGGTCCTTGTCTGTGAAATGAGACTGATAATAGTATCTATTTCTCAGAGATTTTGTGAAGATCACATAACATATATCAAGCATTTAAACACTGTACCTGGCACATAGTAAGCCTTATATAGGTATTATCAGTCATTAATATCATCATTATTATCACTTTTATGGATTATTTAGTGTTCTTGGTACCTAGGTGGTAAAAGCCAAAAGCTTTCTCAAATCAGTGACTATTAAAAATGCTTCCATGCAATTACTCCAAACCTGACCTGGTCCTCTCCATCGTGACACTTCTTTATCTTTTGAGCATAGTCTTCAGTCCTCTATGTTGCAAATAGTATTTCTAATATACAGACCTTACCAATAGCGTGGTACATGCAGTGCTGGGGTTTGGCATCTGTCTACCTACACAGCTGCATCTGTTCTTACTGCCATGCCCTCATACTTATCTTCTGTCCACCTGTAAAATTTCTACTTATAACAATTTAAGGTCATTTCAAACATCCTTCACAGGAGGAACAGGTGATACCTACTTCTATGGCCCATGCCTTGTAGTCATGCCTCGTGTGACAGCTAACTTTGAGTGCTGCAGTCACTGACTTATATGTTGCTTTCCCTGGTACAGCACAAGCTTGTGAAGAGGAAGAACGAAACCTGTGAATGTTTTTCCTTCTGGTAAACAGAACATGAGAGTTTTAGGAATGAAAAAAGCCCAAATCATAAAGTGAATATATTTCTGATCTCCTGTGCACTTATAAGAACTTTAGGAAGAAGTTACACATAACATACCTGCTCCATTGATGTTTCATGAAGTTCATTAAGATTAAGGGTATAAATTCCTTCTTCTGCACCAAATATCAAGTACTGATCTGAAATAACAAAAATACTTCACTAATTTCAATAAGAAGGCACATTTCAGTCTAAAATTCAGTAAATATGTGTGAACATGAAAAACTAGTGTAAATACTTGTAATTTTAGTGCAAAGAAGAGGCTAACACTCTAAACTCATGTTTGGGTTATACATACATAAACAGTATCCTCAAGGCAGTGAAGAAAATGGTCACATCAGGGAGGTTTTGAAAAGGGACTGCTGGACTTTTCACTCACCACAGGATATTAGGGCTGTCAAGAGTCTGAATTTTTCTATAATTCCTTGAAGGACAGATTACATAAAACTGACATAGAAAATGTCGATCAAGAACTGCTAATATATGCCAAAACATTTTTATAGATACAAGCTTTTCTAGACTACTAATAACAGAACTAAATTGAAAAGCTCTCTACCACCAAATGGCTGTGGAAAAATGAATCTGAGTGTCAGTTTCCTAGTCTGTGAAAGAAAAAAACTTATTTCAGACATTTAGGAGCTTTGATGAGAATATATATGCAGATTTTTATATATATAACTTTTCATATATTTCCCAATATGTATTTTATATAAATATAAATATATTTTTTGAGACAGGGCCTTGCTATGTAGTTCAGGATGGCCTTGAGCTCACTTGTAGCAATCTTCTGCCTCAGCTTTCAGAATGCTGGGACTACACGTGCATCACTACACCTGGCCATATAAATAAACATTAAGATACAGATACACAGCAAAAGGCCAGGGAGTCCTTACTCAGTGCCAAATGACAAATATTCTCATAATGGCTCCTTGTAAAGTGGTCTCGGTCTGGGTCCTTACCACTATAGCTAAATTCCTCGAGTAAAGGCTATATAAAAATATTTTCAACTACTGTGCAGCAGCAGAAGAAACATCTCCGGAGGAAAGCAGAGTATTGAAGAATACTATCCATGGTTTTATTATATTGATATGGTGACTACAGTGAAGTCTAATGCTCTGGGCCACCCTAAACACTGATAACAAAATACAGCAACATTTACCTTCAAATTTCAAGAAAATTATACTAAAATTTTTCTAGGAAGATATTAAAAACTGAATAAAACAAAATGCTTTCACAGCCCAAGATGGTAAAAAAATTAAAAAGATAACAAAGACATACGGTAATACCTCTTGTATCTGGGTTTATCCATGATGTTGCACAGTGAATTTTCAAGGGACACCCATTAAAAACCTTTGAAAAACATGCACCCATCTGGAAAAATAAAGAATATCCCACATAAAACCGACAAAGAGTAGTCCTCAATATAATGTATAAGATATAATTATTTTAATATAAGATACTAGAGAGGGCACAATTAAATTATAATCACTTTTAAGTTTACAGAAATAAATATGTTAAAGCAGCCTAATTAATATTTTTCTAGGTTATTATCAGAGCATGAAGTTCCCAGCTATAACAATGATTTTATATGAAAAAAATGAGAAAATAAATTTAGTCACATTTTATTTACCTTTTAAACTAAAAGCATAAATAGTAACAGATTCAATGTTAATAACAAGAACATGCAGTATTCTCTGGTAAGAAGGGAACTATAAAATCCACAAAGTAAGTCATATTTTTCTTTGGGTTTCATGAAAAATATGGTATTAATCATTATATTTCATATTAAGAAGTAAAAGTGGTATAACTGATTTGAAATTTCTATTATATGCTTCAACCTCAAAACACAACAGATTACCTTTTTTAAAAAGAATAATCTGATTGGGTAGGTGGGTGCACACCTACAATTTCAGCATGTGGGAGGCTGAGACAGGATGATTACACTAAGTTTGAAGCCAGCTCATGCTACAGTGTGGTTTCAAGGCCAGCCTGAACTACATACTAAGACCCTGTCCAAAACAAAATGAAAAAGGGCTGGGGATTTAGCTTAGTGGTCACGTCCAACGGCCCAGGTTCAATCCTCAGTAAGCATGTACAACAATACTTGGTGAGGAGACACACGCCCACCAGCAATCAGAACCATATACCACAGTGCCAGATGTGGTGGCTCACACCTGTAATCCTAGCACTCAGGAGACAGGAGGATTACTGTGAGTTCAAGACGGAGCTCAGGGCAAGCCTGAACTACAAAAGTGAGACCCTGGCTCAAAAAACCAAACCAAAACAAAACAGAAAAAGCAAAGCAAAATTTAAAAAAATGAGAAAAATAGCAGAGAATAATTAAAAACTAAAAAACAACAGCAAACCCCTCCAAAAAAACCAACAAAAACACTCCAGCCCAAACTATCATATAGACCTCAGCTCTGACTAGAGTTGAGTGGAGTTTATGACTGTAGTAAACAGGATCTGGTCTGTTTCAGTCAAGGGTAAAGTGAAGGAATTGGGACAGATGCTCCTTTAAGTCCTAAAATTCCATATTTTTAATAATTGAAAGCAGGTTACAAAAATATACCCACATTTTGTAAAACACACATTGCTTTTTATACTTCTTCAAAAACAGCTGCAAACACAATATTAACAAATATTAGGGATAAGAAACTTTAAAATGTATAATTTAATAAAACTTATACTTTGAAAAGCTGCTTTCAGATGCAGTAACGTTTTAATTAGTAATCAGGTAGCTTTTTTCAATACTAATAACAGAAATTCTTTTAAGCAGGTGTAAAATCAATTTAATCAAAGATAAACATTTAAGCAACTGCTTGTCATGTACTTAGTCTGAAATTTTAGGTTATTTGATACTTAATACTTACATGTACTTTAGGTGTTGGGGGAAGACCATTACTAATAGGCTTCTAGAAAAAGAACACATGCATGATTATAATTATTTTTGTTGATGTCTGGAATGAAAATAATGTATTTAAGACACATTTATTTGCATAAAATACAAGAAATTTAATAAAATATCATATAGAGCACATATCTATATATACTATATAGATAACACTTCAGTTTCCTATAGTCCTTCCATATTTACTACTACTACATCTCACCAAAGGTTAGTGTACATTCTTTCTCCAGGAAATTATATATATTCATGTACTTACATAGCTTTCTAGACTCTTTATTTGGGGGCGAGGGGTGCTGGAGACTAAACTTAGAACCTAGAGCCTATCAGATAAGCATTTTACCATTGAGCCAAGCCAGCTTCCTAGATCTTTGGTATTACATTCATATACATGTTCTCATAGAAAATAGCATTTGTGTATGTTTTAGAACATAAATACTATATATACTGTTTATCTATTTATATTTTGCCTTACAATGGTCTATGGTCCATATAATCCATAACTGACAGTCCTATAGACCTGACACTTTAACTGCAGCCTAGTGGAACATATTTTATTTATTCTTTATTAGAGATTTAGGTTACTTTCAATTTATTACTGTAAGAATAACAGTGATGGGCCGGGGATTTAGCTCAATGGTTCCGGCGCCTGTCATGCAAGCGCAAGGACCTGGGTTCCATCCCCGGTAACCACATACCTATACTGGGTGTGGAGACTCACGCCCAGCAGCAACCAGTACCACAGACCACAGTGCCGGGCG
>PVIR01018448.1:22440-33489 GCA_004026965.1 Petromus typicus | reverse complement strand
TATGATGATGTGAGATGATACAGTCCCCACATGGTGAGATGAAGGCAGGTGAGTGATGTAGGCCATGTAACTGCTAATAATGTGAACACAAGTCCATGATAGCATGGGATATACATGGGATTCCATGGCTGTCTTATCTGGAACTGAGGTGAGGGTAGCCTTGCAGTATGGATGTGCTGGATAAAGGGGTGATTCATGTGCTAGGTGAATAGGGATAGTGTGATATTTCATTATTCTGCTAAAAACAGTGTACAGTTTATACCTTCAAAATGGTTTATTCATGGATTTTTTTTTTTTTACTGAAAATGTGTTGTGCTATGTACTTCAAACCAGCCCTGCGTTCATTATGTCAGCCATGCTGGAACTGAACCTGCAGTCCTTCAGCCTCAGCCTACTGAGCACTGGGATTATAAGCAAACTGCCATCTGGAGTTTTATTTAATATTTCATATCACAGTTGACTGAAGATAACTAAAACTGCAGATGGGGAGATTTGGTTGTGTTTTGAACAAAAATCTGCAGCAGTTCCTATCTGTTCTAGAGCTAGTCAGAATGAGAAATAACAGACTAGAATTTTCTACATTTACATGAAAATGAACATTCTTTAGGAAATATAAATCTGACATTATAGAGATAGTGGTGGGGTTTGGTAGGAAGCAACACCTCATTTATAGCTAGTTGTGGAGGATTCGGAAATTGGCTCGGTCTCCTGGGCCAGGTCAAGCTTGCAGCATCGTAGACAGGATTACACTTGATCTTAGCCAAAAGGCCGAGAAGCGATCATAGACAGGATTAAATCACCAGCCTCCAGCCTCTTCTCATCTTCCTCCTCTTCGCTGTTGACAATTTCTTTTTCATTCAGAAACTTGGGTGTTAAGACTTAACCTTTTTACATATAGTTGCTTCCATCTGTACTTCCCTACAAAATGTACTCTAGTAGTATTTTAAATGCTGCTTTGAATTTGTCTGAAAATGTCTGAACTTTTTAAAAAATCCACATATTATAGTTTATTTAGAACTAGTATTCTGTTTTAGTTGGTTTTTTTTGGTAGTTAAAGGTATTGTGCTTCTAGTCTCTGTTTCTGCTATTTAGAAATATGTTGACAGTCTACGACAACTTTTGTAGTGATCTGTTAGTTCTGACTTCTTTTAGTACTGGACTTTCTCTATGTCTTTTCATATATATATTTTTTCGGTTCTAGGGATTTAACCTAAGGCCTTCACACAGAGCTATATCCTAGAAACACTTCTACCTTTTGGTATGGGGGCTTGAACTTGTGACCTTGCAGTTGTGAGGCAGACCACTCAGCCAACTTCCCAGGCCCAACTTTTTAACTGAAAAAAAATTTTTTTGTGTCAAGGATCAAACTCAGGACCTTGCATTTATCAGGCTACATCCTCAGCCTCTTCCTCCTTTAAAAAAAATGTTTGAGAAAAGATCTCAATAAATTGCCAAATTGTCCAAGTTGGACTCCAATTTATGAACTTCCTACCTCAGCCTTCAAGAATGCTCAAATTACAAATGTGTACCACCATACCTGACTATGTTTTAGATATTTTATAGTCTCACTATAATATTCTAAGATATAAATCTTAGGGACCAGGGATTTAGCTCAGTGGTTCCAGCACCTGTCTTGCAAGCGCAAGGGCCTGGGTTCTATCTCCTGGTAACCACATACCATACTGGGTGTGGAGACTCACGCCCAGCAGCAACCAGTACCACATACCACAGTGCCAGGCGTGGTGGCTCATGCCTGTAATCCCAGCACTCGGGAGGCAGAGGCAGGAGGATTGCTGTGATGTGAGTTTGAGGCTGAGCTCAGGGCCAGCCTGCACTATAAAAGCGAGAATCTGTATAAAAAAAAAAAAATGAATCTTAGACAAAAATTTTAAATAAAATCTATTTAGATATGTCATGCTCTTTGTCTATGGTCTTATGTTTTTCTTTAATTTGGGGAAATTCCAGCCTTTATAATGCAGTGTTTTTACATGATAGATCTTATATTTCTATTTCAACTGCACTGTTATACTATTCTTGTCACTTTTTGGTGAATTTTATTAATTTTTAGATTTATATTTTATTTCTTTAAAATTTTAAAAAGTTTAAAGTTTAAAGCCAATTGGTAAATATTGTGTCACATTATTTACATATCACATGAGTACAGGTTACAGTAGTGAGCAAATACTGTTAAGAAAAGTTATGAAGACATGACATAAATCATGGCCTCTTTTAAGTGTCAAACATATATTCCAACTTCCTGTTTTCCTGATTCTTAACCCAAGCTTCTATAAAATTGGCAAAACTTTACTACATATAAAGTTCAATATCTTCTGTCTTGTTTGAGCTGATTTTAAATCTCTTTACAGTTTAACTTTCTCCATAACATTCTTTTATTAGTCTTTTTTTTTTGAGACAGGGTCTCGTTTTGTAGTTCATACTGCCCCTGAACTCACTAGCCTAAGCAAGCCTCGAACTCACAGCAATCCTCCTGCCTCTGCCTCCCAAGTGCTAGGATTCCAAGCATGTGTCACCATGCCCAGCATTGTGGTTTGTGGCTACCAGAGATCACACTTCAGACCTTGGGCTTGCCAGGCAGATACTGGAACCACTGAGTTAAACCCCAGCCCCTCTTTTTAAAATTAATTTTATTGGCACAGTTTTGATATACATAATAGTCACATTCGTCACAGGGAATTTGTATCTGTACATAATATATTTTAATGCTTTCTTCTTAATACCTTCTCTTCCCTTCAGTCCTTTACTTCTCCCTTTACAAAACTGTGTTTCCGTTTTTCATTCCATTTTTAAAATTTTTTTTACCCTGATCCTTCCCTTTCCTCCTTCTTGCCCTCTTTCTGGATAACCTTTCCATTTGAACAGTTTCTTCCTACTTCCAAGTATCTGTTAACCATTTTGGTCCTTATTTATCATTTGACTTTCTCACACAAGAGAAACAATGTGATATTTAAATATGTATGTCTGGTTCATTTCACTTAAAAATATGTTCTCAAGGTGTATCCACTTACCAGAAAGTGACTCAAGTTTATCCTCCTCTGTGGCACTGTACCTCTTCATTGTATTTGAAAACTGCATTTTCTTTATTCATTTATTCATTTGTGTCTGGGCTTTCCCCAAGATTGAAGTATGACCATTTTCACTATATTCAGTCTATCTATACAAGAACAAGGGATATCTTTCCATTTTCTGATATCCTCTTTGATCTCTTTTTTTCTGAATACTGTAGTTTTCAATGTAAATATCTTTTACTTTCTTGGCTAGATTAATTCCTAAGTATTTCAGTTTTCTTGATGCTATTGTGAAAGGTGTTGTTCCCCTAATTTCTCTCTCAGTGAATTTGTTATTTATATACAGGACTGCTATTGATTTTTGAGTGTTGACTTTATATGCTGCTATTAAATTTGGTTATTAAATCTACAAGTCTTTTTGTGGAGTTTTGTGGGCTTTCTGTGTACAGTGTCATCTCATTAGCAAATATTGATAATTTAATTTCTTCCTTTTCTATCTTTATTCATTTTATTTCTTTCTCTTGTCTAGTTGCTCTGGCTAATGTTTCCAGAACTATAGTGAACAGGAATGGTGATAGTGAGCATCTTTATCTTCCTGATTTCAGAGTGGAAGATTTCAGTTTTCAACAATTCAATATGATGCTGGCAGTTGATTTGTCATAGATGGCTTTTTATCAGATTAAGATAAAGACCTTCTATCCAAATTTTAGGTAAGTTTTTTTTTTTTATCATGAATAGGAGTTGGATTTTGTCTGATGCTTTTTCTGTGTCTAGTGAGATGATCATGTGATTTTTGTCCCTGGTCCTGTTAATGTGGTGTATTACATTTATTGATTTGTGTAGGTTAAGCCATCCCTGCCTCTGTGGGCTGAATCCTTCTTGGTTGTGGTGTATAATCTTCTTGATTATTTGCTGCATTCTCTTTGCCAGGATCTTCTTGAGGATTTTTGCATCTGTGTTCTTTAAGAAGATTGGCCTATGGTTCTCTTTTTGGTTGGATCATTCTCTGGTTTTAGTATCAGACTAATCCTTGCTTCCAGGAATCAGTTTGAGAGTATTATTTTCTTTTCAGTTTCATTAAAGAGTCTAAAGAGTGGTGGCACTGGATCTTTAAATTTCTTGTAAAAATTTAGCAGTGAATCTTTGAAGTCCTGGACTTTTCTTTGTTGGTAGGTTTTTAATTACATCTTCAATTTTATTGACTGTTATTGTTGGGTTATTTAAGATTTTTATGTCTTCTTGATTCACTGTTTTTGTCAAAAAGTGGATAAAGGCTACATCTCAAAGCTTATCAGTTTAGGTTAACTATGCAGAATAATAGGTTTCATTGTTAACATCTTTATGTGTGCACATAGCACACTCAAAACTGATTTTGGTTGGCTCAATTCTGAGCAATGAATCCATCCAACAATACAATTCAATACAGTTTTGCTTCAACAATATTAAAATCTTTTGCAATAATCAAATATTGCTAAATGGGGGCCAGCAGATCCTATCCAAAGACCACACATTTTGAGTTGTCATGTGTTTTCATACAGACTGGGTGGTGTTCTCTGGGCCGTCAGCAGCATAATGGTGACTTTCTTGTCAGTAGTATCCTTCCCAGTTAAATGTTTAAAAATTTAAGATCTATCCTCTAGTTTTTTTATTCTTCCTTCAGATGTGTAATATGTAGTTTGATTTCTATCCTTTTTGTAATTTTAGTGACAGTATTTTTATTTCTAAAAATTCTGTTTTAAAAAAAATCTTAATCATTGTTTTTCACAGTGACACTTTTTTCTTAATTAATATTTTCCCTTTCTCATTGCTGAAACACAATCCCTAAAATCCACAACTTAAAGGAAGAAAGATTTATTTAGGCTCATAGTTTGTAGAGCTCTGGATGTTGGATATGGAGCCATACAATTTAATGCTTTGGAGTTTTAGTCTTCCTTTGACTTGATTCCTTTCTATCTTCCTATTCCTCTTTTATGTAATGGGAGTGTTTACCCTGTGCCATTGTATGTTTGAAGTATGCAACTAGTTTATACAAGGACTCACATCTAAGAGTTTGCCTTGAGTCTCAGAAGAATGTCTAGACTTGGACCCTTGAGCAGCGCTGGAACTGATGAAACTCTGGGGACTTCTGAAGATCAGTGCATTTTGCATTTTGAAGATAAGAGCCCTTGAGGCCAGGGGTGGAATATTATGGTTTCAATATAAAGTGTACCCCTAAAACTCATTGATGGTTTGATCTCCAATGTATCAGTATTCAAGGGTGTAGTTAGAGAGCTGGCAGGATCATAAGGGCAATAACCTTAACACGGATGACATAGAAAGTTCATAGTTGGAGGAAGTAGGTCAGTGGAGGCCTTCCTTTGGGGAGTATATCCTTTATGCAGTCCCTTTATGCCTTTCTCACTTTTTTGTTCTCTATCTCTGCCATGGAGTGAGCAAGTTTCCTCCACCTTCCCCTTCTGCTGTGGTGTTTCAGCGTTGGAGCCAGTTGTCTATAGACTGAAGCTCTCAAGCCATGATACCAGCTATATTCTCACAACAAATAGCTTGATTTCCATTTTGAATTTGGTAAAAACGAATAGATGTTTTACAACTGATGGGAAAAATGTAGTATCTCATCATATGATAAAAATATTAATCCTTATTAGTATTTTAAAAACAGGAAAAATCAACTCAAATGTGCCATTATATCCCCATTAAAGCAACAAAACCAATGATAAAATACACTGATGATAAATCTGAGGATAAATAGATTCATGAGAAACTGTGCATGTGTGTCTTTTTGGACATCAGTGGAGCTATCCTTTACAAGAGCTATAAAGGTGATTATAAATTTTGATCAAATAGTTCCTGCTGCCATAAAGTTTAGTGTGAAAGATGTTTAAAACAAAAATCGGATAAAAATATTAAAAATCAATAAACATGAACATAGTTGCTTAAAATAACAAAATATGTATAATATAAAAGGAAAGAGTAGAATGGCTGGGGATTTAGCTCAGTGGTTCCAGCGCCTGTCTTGCAAGCACAAGGACCCGGGTTCAATCCTCAGTAACCACATACCATACTGGGCGTGGAGACTCACACCCAGCAGCAACCAGTACCTCATCTCACAGTGCCGGGCGTGGTGGCTCACGCCTGTAATCCCAGCACTCGGGAGTCAGAGGCAGGAGGATTGCTGTGATGTTAGTTTGAGGCTGAGCTCAGGGCCAGCCTGAACTACAAAGCGAGACCCTGTCTCAAAAAACCTAAAAAAGAAAAAGAAAGAGTAGGAGAAATTTTATTTTCTGCTGACTACCATAATATAAATCCATAGATGTACATTGATAGACAGTAGAATTTTGAGCGATATAAAGCATCAGTTCAGTTTGTAGAGCATTTTCTAATGACCAAGATTTCAATTAGGTTTTTAAAAACAGGAAAAAAAACTTCAGATATGTAATTTCAGATATTTTCAGTGTGGTACAGGTGAATAAAATAAATATAATGGGTAGAATGTAGGAGGTGATTAGTATGTTGCAGGCACTATTTTGAGCACTTGAATATATATAAACTAATTATAGAGATCATTCTATGAGGATGAAACTGTAAGGAGGAAACTAAAGATAAGAGAGGTTATTTCCTGTCACAAGGTCATATGGTCATGACACAGATAAGACTAATGTGTAGCTTTAGTAAATTAGTATCTGGTTCATTGGTTCTGTTACTTTCAGGTTGATAATACATGCAGTATTTTTGAGGTTTTTATTGTAAATAGATAGGAGAAGCAGCTAACTCAAGCTGGAAAGGAATAGAAGTATGGGTCTGGCAAAACAAGAAGAAGACAGGTGGGCCAGTGCATGCCAGCAGAGGAATCAGGTGAGTAAAGGGAAAGGGAAGCAGCATGGCACTACGTATCCATGGGCTACTGGCAGACTATATTGCAAGAGCATAAAGTTTCACCAGGAAAGTGGCAGGTTTCAGCCATGGACAGTAGGGACTTATACACCATGCTAAAAAATCTGGATTTAGTCTTGTTGAATTGGTAGAAGGGAGAAATAGTATTTATTATTCTTTACCATGTGACAAATCCAGTTTTAGGTGTGTGGTGTTGGTTATTTCAATAGATTTTCTTCTTTTTATAAAGTTTCCTCTATTACTAAAAAGTGGAAACCACAGGATATTTTACTCACACAGAAACTAGGTAGACACTGTTTTATGTTGACAATATAAAAAGATATTAGCAGGACTGATGTTACAAAGAAGTATTGTTTTTAAAGAGAAAATGTTGAGAACAATATCCTTTTGTCATCTATAACAGATAAAACTTCTTAGGTATTGTATTATAAACCTGAAAGTAACAGAACAATGTACCAATTTACTGGACCACAAGTTATCTCAGGCTTACTCAGATCCCACTTTAAAATGATGTAAATAAAAGATAGAAAAGTCAGTTGATATTAATATTTACTAAGAGAAAAAGAACTTCTAGGACAACTTCTGAGATTAATAATCATTCACCCAGATCATTTGCTATACTTTACAGAACATATAGGTTGACCTGATATCTGGAATGAAGACCACTGGCTATGCAAGATGACAATTGTCAATAACATTCACTATGCTATCTTAATAAGGTGGGGGCATTTAACAGCTTGGTGTCTTTTTTTTTTCCTTTTCAAATAAGGATTTCATTCCTTTACTTAGCAAACGCTTACTCTGTGGTAAATTCTGTTCTGGGCTTTTCCAGGAGCTGAATTTTCCTTCACAAGAAAAAAGATCTTTCAGTGAGGCAATGCATAAGTTAGAGGGTAAACATGCCCCATGCTTATGGGTCTCCAAGCCTCACTGCTCATACTGGTTTTGGAGGTATACAAAGAGCTTTCCGAGATGGAACACAAAGTTGAAAAGAGGGTATGAGACTGTAAGGCTGGGTATGCCCTTGGGGGCTGAATTATGAAGGGTCTTTTATGTCACACTGAAGTTTCTTTTTTTTTTTTTGCATTAGGCATTGAACTCATGATGTTGTACTTGTGAGGCAGGTACAGTGCCACTAAGCTAAATCCCTGGCCCCCTCACACAGAAGTTTGAATGAAGTGAATCATGATTAGATTGTGTAATAGGAAGATTAGAGAAAAGATTGAGCTATGATGGAGGGGACAACAGGAGCTGTGAGAACATTGAAGACATGAAGAAGATTGCCCTCAACAGAGATAATCACTGTTTCAACTAAATATTGTTGCAATGAAAAGGGAGTAGTAGTTGAGGAAAGGCATTGGAGCTGTCAGAGGATACTGTGATGTGAATGTGGCAAAAAGTGCAGGGACCAGGTGTAAGGGGAATTGACATTCTGGGCCAGGCAATTAGTGGTTCTGCCTATCATGAGGATGGAACCCGGAAGAGGAAGTGTGGGGATTGAGATATGAGGATAGATAACATCAGCCCAATGTTACCCTCTGATAGCCATGGAGCTAGGTTATGGTTCCCAGTGTTTGGTGGTGGAATAACTCAAGTTCTACTAATCCTCAATGTAATATGAAGAAATATCAGTGCCTGCCACATTCCAAGGTCCAACTTTCATTTTAAGGAGCAAAATAGAGCCTATTAATTTTTTCTTTGTAATTATACAACCCGTACAAGACTATATACCTGTGGGAAAAACTCAAGTAATATAATTTATCTTTGACAGGTTTATTACATCAGCAGTTCTCAAATATTTGCACTGAGGACCTCTATATACTCTTACAAAGAGCTATAGTTTGTGTGAATTATATCCATTGATATTTACCACATTAAAATTAATATTAAGAAATTTAAAAGTCACATAGCAATCAAGCCTTGGTTACATCACCTGTAAGATAAAGTGCTAAGACTAGGACGTGTGCAAGGCTCTTCCTGCCCTGATGTTCTGTGCATTTATGAGCTTGCCTGTAGTAGGTATTCAGTATATATATATTTTAATGAGGATGTGAATAAATGAAGAATATATGATGTAGTTGAAGGGACTTTTGCACTGAGTGGAAAATTGTACTAAAATTCAGAGATCACAAACACACCTTACCTGCAGTCCAATTGTCCTGAACAAGGAGGCTGAGTAATACAGGTGACAAGTGGTGCAGTCTCTGATGAATTGAAGGAATCATATCCTTCTTGAAGGAAATTAGATTCATGGGAAAAGACCTAATAAACTTATTCATAGAAGGCAATCACAACCAGTGAGATTAATATGCGATACTTAGTTTTACAGGGTTAGTTGTAAGCCAAAGAAAGGATGTTCTGATTGTAGAACTCAGCATTGGTAATCAAGCCAGCCAGGGAACCTTGGCTGTGTTCCACAATCCATACCACATGTGTCTACCTGCCCAAACCTGAGAACTAGGATCTGAAGCCCTATGTATAAAGAGCTTTGGCACAGATGGCTGGGTGCTTTGATCATCTGAGGCATTTCTCCTGGGAATCCATGTCCTTCGGAGGTCTCAGCTAAAATAATTCACATCCAAAGGCAGGATCCTGTTTTCTAACAGAAACTTACTTCCTGAACGCACTCACATTCAAAAGTTTGCCTCAGCTAACCAGGATCTTTGATGTCATGCAGCGGGGTTTCCCTAAGAGCTCAGTCCCTCAAATGGGATTTTTAAAAGTGCTGGAATAAGTGCCCTGGTACTTCCACAGAAAACAGGTTGGGAGTGTTTGTAAACCCTTTCCTGGGTGCCCTGCCTACGTCCTCTGCATTCCACTGACCTAGGTCCCTGGAGGTATAATAGGAACAGTTCCATGAGCCATCACTGGAAAAATCATAGCAGGGCAGAACTGAGAAAGCCTCTTCTATCTCCTAAGAATGTAGGGGATCTACAGTCTGATTGACTTCAACCATCCAATCCTAGACAGTGTCCGGACTCCCAAATGCCCTTCTAAAGACATTTTGAATTCTGGTACCTCAGACAAGAGCATTTTTATTCTCCAAGTCTTCTTCTCTGGTGACAAATCATAAGGAGAAGTGGAGATTTTTGTACTCACATGAATTAATGTATCACAATCAAGATTGTTGCAAAACAACCATCAGGAAGGACCCATTTATTTTAACAGTATTGCACACACAGAGAGAAATACTAGAAGTCCAAGAAAAAGAAATCTTTAGTTCTATTGCAGTGAAATCTGACTTTTATTGATCACCAAGGTAGCCATCAGATCATTGCCTTTTAGGTTCATTTGTTTCTGAACTGTGAACAGGTAGGAAATCTCAACAGTTCTAGATTATTGCATTTAGAAGCTATGACCACTTGCATGTACATAGTTACAATGGAGCTGGCTATGAAACTTGAGCAGAGAAGGTAGCAGGACATAATGATGTGTGGGAAACTGTGAAAGGTAACCATGTCCTATGGAGGAGTAAATGAATGCCTGTCCCTTTAGTCATGTAAAAAGGCAGGAAGTGCATCTCTGAGATTTTTCTACTTCTGCTTTTGTTTCCTTGTCTTGAATGAAAAACAGAATATTTCCCTAAAGAATCCAAAATTGTCATCCATAAAATGCCATGGGAAAGCTACATCTAGATCTTCGTGGCCAGATTGTGTTCACCACCACTGATCCTTCCTCCTTTAAAAAAAAAAAAAAAAAAGCTCAAAACAAAATACTCAAGAACCTAACCAGGAGGAGAGTTTCTTCGCTAGATGTCTGGACCCAGTATTGTCCTTATACAGACAGTGAGGTTCCTATGCTGCACTGCAGTCTTCAGCGGGGTTCCTTGTTCTAAGTACCTCCCTCAGAGGGGTTTCCCCTGGTATATGGGGCTGAATGGGCTGGGGAGTGCTCTCTGAGTAGGTTACTCCAAGCCCAGGCAAGACCTGGATGGCCTTGCTCTCTGGTCTCAATTTTTACTCTTTGGAGCACACTAATTCTCTGGCTTCTATATGAGGTGGACAGGATGTCTCAGGGGATCTGGGACTAGTGTTATGGAGTTGTTCTAGGGGCCTCTAGACAGCTCCAATTCCAGGAGGTGGCCTTTTTGGTAGATTTTTTCCTACTGGGAGATATGAGGGTTTTTTTTTTT
>PVIR01018448.1:0-22340 GCA_004026965.1 Petromus typicus | reverse complement strand
GAGATATGAGGGTTTTTATGGGACTGTATGAGATTGGGCTATCAAAATAGTGCTGACACTCAGACTATTTATACAGAGCCTGCCTTGGCCTACATGTATTCTAGGATGGTCCTTCCTAAATCTGCACCAAAGAGCATTGAATATAAACCCCTCCTATATACTGTGTTGGTTTATGGAAGCAGAGGAATGTGGGGAGTTTGAAGAAAGAGTGATAAGTAGCTTTTTTCTTCTTTATACAGTAATGGTAAACCTTTTATGAGTGTCCAGACTGGAACTTGAAAACCACTTATTTATCATAAAGTACCAATACTACGTTTAAACCTGAATATGGGTGGTTTACTAAAAAAATAACAACTCATGCTTTAACATTTTTTTTCTTAAAAAACAAAACAAATAACATGGTGCCGTAAGTTCACCCCAACTGTACTCATGACTAAAGGGTGGTTCGTTTGAGTCTTTGGCACCATGATCTGCTTTAGTTACGTGAGATGAAAAGGATCATCAGGCACTTTCCCAAAGAGAAAAAAAAGAACACCTTAAAGTGGACATTCCCACTGGGAAAGGATGTGGGCCCTTAACTTTCCTCACAAAATTTCAACCAAAGTGCCTCTTAGGCCAGACCTGGTGTGTACGTGTGTGTATATTTTAATGATGACAGTGGGTGAGGTTTCTACAGCTGAGACTTCTATATGCTTTATTTCACCCTATAAAATATAAGTATGCCTTAGAACAAGCTGCTGGGCCACCTCCCCAAGCTTCGAGACGCATCCTAGGGATGATCCTAAGGTTTTCCCTCCACCATTCACCTTGGGTTTAACTTAACTTCACTAAATTCATCACAATATTTTATTTTTAAAACTTGCTTATTTTTTAGTCTGTTTCCTTCACTAGAAGGAAGGACTTACTGAGGACAAAGACCAAGTCTATCTCATTCCTACCTGACTACAGCACTGCCTGGCACAAAGTTGGTGCCAAGATGAATGATTTCACCACAGGGCTTTGAAGGGATGGAGTTTTTGCTCATGTATATTGAACACTGGGTTCCTTTAAAATTCTTAGGTCTCTTGTTTGTGTTTGAGGAACTGTCTTCTGCAATGTGAATGCTTCCTTTCTTAAGAAAACATCTCCAGCCTGGCCTTTGCTTTTAGTTTGGCCAGTTCTGATGATATCTGCTGAATGTTGTAGTCTGGAATATGGGTTAGGGGGGGTCAGACAGACTTCAGTTTGAATCCTTATTCAGCTATTTTCAGGGTATGTGACCTTGGGCAAATTATTAACTTCCCCAAACTTAGTTTATAATGTCTCATTCATAGGCGATTATAGTTGCATAACATAGATAAAATAGATAAGGTATGTAAAAGAGTACACTCTCAGACATACTGTAAATGCTACAGTTGTTAACTTTTTCCCTTCAGTGTCTATTGCATGTCTGGCTTTGCGCTAATTGCTAAGGACACAGAGATGAATAAGGTGCCTTTTAAATCTACTAATCCAAATAAGAAATGGCCCAATCAACAGGCAGCATGCATGAATATCTGGCAAGGCTTGCTCTAGATGCAAAGTTTGGCACAGAGGCATGAATAAAAGATAGTATTGTGGAGGCATGGCTGAGGCCCAAACCCCTACCAGGCAAGTCAGTAAATATACCTCCAGGATATTTACTTGCAAAAAGCTTGGTAGAGCTAACTTTTGGTAAAAGTGAACCACAGAGACTACTGTACAAAGATGGGGAAGTAGAGGCTAGAGAAGACCTTGAGGTGCAAACTTTTTAAATAAAAATTTGAGACCTTTGTCAGGAACTGTAGATGACTTACCCACCAGGACTTGCAGTTTACTTCCTTGGACTTACAGATGTCTGCTCTGCCTTGTGGGATCAACTACTAGGATTATTGGTGGACATCTGCCCCGCCCTGCAGGATCTTCTACTAGGATTTTTGCACTAGGATTATTGGTGGACATCTGCCCTGCATTATGCATGCTAAGATTTTGGGTGTTAAGACTTGGTGTTGAGTAAAGGTCCGATGAGCTCAGGGTACTGGCCTTCTGCTGCTGCTCAAAGAAGCAAGGGTCCATCCCAGACTCAGCTTTTCTCTCAAGGCTCCAGTTTTGTTGTTTGTTAATCTTTTTGTTGTGGGACTCATGGGGGACTGGAATTTGTTGCAAGGATTCTGGCTGTGTCCTCTTCCCCTGTCTCCCACAGACCTTAGGTGTAGTGGGAAAGGTTTGGAGGCCTAAGGTTACACTGGTTTCAATGAGTGTATAATTTATAGGCCAGAGTAACATATATGCCATCAACAATCTAACCAAGCATGAGCTTGTGCAGAATACAGAGGATGTTCATAGGAAGGAGTGATTCACTGCTGGAAGGCAGAAAGAGGGTGTGGGTGTGGCTGGAACCAAGGACAAGAACTACCCAGGAGGACCTGGGAGGATGAGAAAGAATTTGGTGGAGGTGGACTATGAGGTGGGTGGAGGGTTAGGACATAAAATGATGTTTGGGTGTTTTTCGGTTCTGCAGTGATTAGGGTTTCATCTGGACTGTCAAGGACACTGGGCTGGTTAGAAGGGGCATTTGGGGACACTCCTACGAAGAACAGGTACTTGAACAGCCCAAACTCATATTTCTTTATAAAGAATAAGTGCCATTCAGTGTCTTTAAACAGGCAAAGATGGTCTTCAGTGTCCTCTTGTCCTCAGCAGTGGGCCTCAGCAATCACGCTGGCTTCAGAGATTCACAGAACTCTGTCATTATTCACTGTGAGACATGGGAAGTAGTACCTAACTTTCTAAAGCTTAGCTTCTTCATGTGTAAAGAAAGGATAAAGATGGCACCCACCTGAGAGGATGGTTGTCCTCAGTGAACGAGATGATGCACATCTGACAGTTGCTAGAATCAAAATGGGGTCCTTAATGTCACCTCCCATAAATTAATAAATCTGGGAGGGTATGGAGAGAGGGCCCTTGTATATATTCAACCAATAAAAGGAACTGCCACAAGAGATTGTGCCAGAACCACGACCTTGAATTAGGACTATTTCTGTAGGGAAATCTGCTCAGCAACTCCCTGTTTTATCTTGGGCTGATGCCACCTTTATTATTAATTCTCATAGCCAATGGTTATTGTTTCAGAGCAATTAATGTAATCCTCTTCTCTTTTGCCTGTGAAAGTATCCTTTTAGAGCTGAGGATTTAGCTCAGTGGTTCCAGCACCTGCCTTGCAAATGCAAGGGCCTGGGTTCATCCCTGGTAACCATATACAACAATGCTGGGCATGGAGACTCAGCCCCACCAGCAATCAGAACAATATACCACAGTGCTGGGCATGGTGGCTCATGCCTGTAATCCCAGCACTTGGGAGGCAGAGGCAGGAGGATTGCTGTGAGTTCAAGGCTGAGCTCGGGGCCAGCCTGAACTACAAAAGCAAGACCTCATCTCAAAAAAAAAAAAAAAAGAAAAATGTGTCCTTTTAGTGGGAGAATATATGGTTAGCATGTATGAAGCCCAGGGTCTGATCTACAACAAAACACACACACACATACACGCACACACACACACACACACACACACATATATCCTTCTACCTAAACCTCAACCTCATATGGTACATACTTATGGTTTGTCATAGAACACATAGCATAATTTGCAAATCTGTGCTTGTATTTGCCACCTATAAAGGGATTAGTACAGAAATTGCTATATAACGTACACTTTGCATATATATGAACATCTGATACTCATTTGTTATTCATTTATTCCATCACATATGCACTGCTTCACCAATTCAAAAATGTCTATGGTATGTCAGACAGCAAGGACACAGTCGAACAAGGCCCTGTCCCTCCCCGTAAGAACCCAAGATGAGGGCTGGGTATTTAGCTCAGTGGTTCTGGCACCTGCCTTGCAATCTCAAGGGTCCAGGTTTGATCCCTGGTAACCACATAGAACAAAGCCAGGCATGGCAACTCATGCCCACCAGTAATCAGTACCACATAGTGCAGTGCTGCGTGAGGTGGCTCATGCCTGTAATCCCATCACTTGGGAGGCAGAGGCAGGAGGACTGCTGCGTTCAGAACCAGCCTGAACTACAAAAGCGAGACAGTGTCTCAAAAAAAAAAAAAAAGAAGAAGAAGCCAAGATGAGTGTTTTTGTATGGAAGGGCAGACAAATAACCAGATGAGTCATGTACCCTGAGACAAATGCATGCAAAGGCACACACAGCACTGATGGGAGCACAGACGGAGGGCCCAGTGCAGGCCGTGACAGTGTTCACAGAGTTTGGGATATGGAGTCTTTTAAGGAGTATTTAATACATATCTCAAAATAATGCAGAAAGTCTCAAGATGGGTTAGTCAGTTTTGTCACTCGTATTTTAAATTATTTGCAATTATATCTCTGCTAAGTCTACCTACGATATTATTTATTTGATTTTTCTTGTTCCTATGAAAGTTTTATTTAAATATTCTGTGCTTCATTTCCAAGAAATATAATCAAATCTTATGAGTGTGTTGAGGAATAATGGATTGAACATACAGCATGACTGTCTCATATAATAGATGCTCAACAAATGATATTTTCTTGTTTTATGTCTAAATAGTGTCCAAGGAGTTAAAAGCATTAGTTAATATTACTCACAGGTTTCCTAGTCAATTTTTAGGCAATCACATCACATTTTCAGAAATGAGTGATTTGAGAACCTTCTTGCATAGCAGTTTCTTTTCCTTTGCTTTGCTGTTTTGGAATTTAGATGCCATTGAGTACTATGATTATTTTCCTAGTGTAGGAAAAACTGTGAGAGAGCATTCCAGGGACCCTGCTTTATTGTTTACGGTAAACCCTTTTCCCTCATTACCAAATTTTCTGCTAAAAATGAGATGAATGTATTGATTTCATCTGCTGTGACAACTGTAGGTCTCTCAACCTGGTCTTTCTTCCCAGACTTAGTTTTGCATCAGAAGCTGAGTGATATGTCCCCAGTGTTGTAATGGTCCTTTCAGTATCCTGAGTAGGAAAATGAACTCTTGTCTTTTTGATCTATATCATTTATACTTCCTGCTTCTCCTGTTTGAAAGCATTTGAGTGGAACATGTTCTAATAAAGTTTTTGATGAGCCCAAATTAGCCTGATTTTCTGGGTTACAAGCAAAAAGCTATTTGGGTTGAGACCTTTTCAAATTCCAAACATTTCTACCTTTTTACTTTTTAAAGCCATTTTCAGGGGCAATCCTGTGAGTTCTCTATAGTCACTGCTAATGTACCATGATCATAGAAAGTTTCCAGTCTCAGAGATTGAAGAGCAGATTTTTGTTAAATGACAGTATTCTATGGTAATTATTCAACCAGTGTTATTAATAGAAAAAGAAAATAAAGATGTGAAGAGTCTGAGTATGAAACAGGATATTTAGTACATATTTTAAGATAAATATACTTCAGAATCTGTGCTATAGAACATCTACAAGGTATATACAATTTACTTATTTGTTTGTTTTGAGACAGGGTTTCGCGTTGTAGTTCAGGCTACCCTGAACTCACTATGTAGTCCAAGCTAGCCTTGAACTCACAGCAATCCTCCTGCCTCTGGCTCCTGAGTGCTGAGGCACCATGTCCAGCGTTGTGGTATGTGGTACCAAGGATTGAACTCGGGACCTTGTGCTTGCCAGCCAGATGCCAGAACCACTGAGCTAAATCCCTGGCCGCTGTACAGTTTAAAGGAGAAGAACTCCTTTATTTGAAATGGGTGGAAGGCATGGTGGATGAGACTTTGGGAAAGTGAGGTAGAAAGAACAGAGAAGAATGTCAGAAGATATATGATTTGGTACATACATAGGATAGTATGGGCTCTTTCAGAGGCTCTGGATGAAGATGAGGACTCAATATCTATTTAACATCTTTTGAGATATCATGTTTTTAAAGCTCTAAAAGGGCCAGGGATATAGCTCAGTGGTTCCAGCACATGCCTTGCAAATGCAAGGCCCGGGTTCATCCCTGGTAACCATATACAACAATGCTGGGCATGGAGACTCAGTCCCACCAGCAATCAGAACAACATACCACAGTGCTGGGCATGGTGGCTCACGCCTGTAATCCCAGCACTTGGGAGGCAGAGGCAGGAGGATTGCTGTGGTGTGAGTTTGAGGCTGAGCTCAGTGCCAGCCTGAACTACAAAGCGAGACCCCGTCTCAAAAAAAAAAAAAAAAAAAAAAAAGCTCTAAAGAATCCCTCAAGCCTTGTTGTACAGGCGAGGTTCATGGAGATGAAATGGTTCCTTCATGTCATGACATTGGTGAGTGGTTAGGCTTGGATTTAAACCCACGTCTGACCAACCTGAAAGCCTGGTAAGCTGTCATTCTGTGGTTACTCCTAAACAGCAGCTCTGCTTAGGGAACAGACTGGCTCTCTTCCAAGGCCAAACATGGTCTCTCTCACAATTGAAATTCTAGGTCACAGATTTGAACACACAGGAGAATGGCACAGCCTTCCCCTTTTTACTCAAATGCATCATGCTGCTGTATTTTGTCTTCCTGGGCCTGAAGGATCGTCTCCTTTGTCATCGTCACTCATCCAGCCAATGTAGCTCACTGTTTCAGACTTGGTTGGCTTGGACAGTCAAGCTCCTCAGTTTTGCTGGTGGTGTTTGACAGGATTTGGGGGAGATGATGTGTGAGTTATGTAGTTATAGTGAGGTTTTGCAGGAACTTTATAGTTAGGAACTTTATGGTATGATTTGATTGTTTCATGTAGCCTCATAAAACAAATGAGAGGGTGATTACATCACTTGCCCTGTCTTCCTGAAAGAGATGAGAGCCCTTCTTTAGTGCTTAGAATATTTCCTGATGTTCACTAAAGCCAACCCACTTTTCTGATTATAATATGGTTCTGTAATAGGATTGGAGGAAAAGATAAAATGAGAGGTGATCCATCAGTTCAAGTTGTTCTCATTCTTGAGAAAAATGAATAATTCATGTCAGAGTACCAACATTTATAGAAGAAAACCTGTTTAACTCAGGCAGTAAATGAATAAGACTTGCACACTTCTTGGATGGCTAGTAAAGATTTTGTTATCATAGCAACTTCTCTGTCAAGCTTGTTCTACTTACACAAGTTGTCAGCCTTTGTCCCAACCCTGAGCCACCTAAGGAGGAGGAGCTAAGCCTTGTCTATTCCTTATTTATAACTAGCGTGGAGTGAGGGGGAGGAACCAACAAGGTTGTGTCCTGTGCAACTGCCTACCTGAGTTACATCCACAAATGCCTCGGAAGCAGCTGACTGGCTGCACCCTTCTCCTCACATTCCTGGGTCTTCCTGGGCTGGTCGGTGCAGTTACCAGAACATACTACCTTGGAATTGTGGAAGAATACTGGAACTATGTGCCCCAAGGGAAGAATATTATTACTGGAAAAAGTTTCACAGAAGACAAGTGAGTGAACTTGGGGTCCCCGGACTCCCAGGTTTGCCTTCTTTTTTGCTCTGCCTGGGGAAGGTTGAATGATTCCTTGAGTGCTTGGTTGTAATGAGAGTGGATTGCTCGAGACCATGAGAAGGCTTTTGCTTTTGCTTGAAGATCCCTAGCAAGAACGGATCTGTAATTTGTAACAGAAATTTTTAACTCCACAGAGTTGCTGAGCTACTGTATTTATTATTTATTAACTGAAGAGACATATGTGATCAGATATCTTGAATAATAGCCTATTCTGTAAAGGACAGTTCTCACTAGCAGCTTCCAGGGGGTTATAGATTCTGTTTAAAAAGTAGTATGGCAAATATGGGATGAAAATTTGAGAATTTGCAAGAATTTTTTACTATTAAAATAAGATGTTTTCTTATTTTTTTAGTTTTAGAAATAAGCATAATTAGAGATAACTATACTATATTCAATTATGTTTTTGAAATATTTATGGTACAGAGAAGTTATAGTAGATGTGGCTGGTATTTAAGAATTTTCTTCAGTCTACTTAGAGATGGCCTTTTCTTGTGAGAGGTTTGTTCTGGATTTGATTTATTTACTCCTAGAGTAGTATCTATGGGCCTATAATAATGAGGGTAAGATAGTACTAGAGTATTTTGTATTCCTGATTTTTAATTTTTGTAGAAAATAGCTGGTGCTTCACTTCCCCTTTAGGACCATGTGCAATGTATATCTCCCAGCTTCAGAAATGGTCATATATATTTTCATCTTTGTGGCTGTCAGAACATCTGAGATGATTTGGCAACACTGCTGGCTAATTGAATGAATGCTTCTATTCTGACAGGCAGGGTCATTACACTTAACATTTACATTCTACATGCTAAAGATGAGGTTAGTTACTAAAACTCAGGAATGACTCGGGACAGCCAATACCACTTTGAGAACCAGGTCCACCAACTCTCCAGAAAAACTAAGATCCAGTTGGCTCAGATACACAGCTTTTGGTTTTTCTAACAACACAATGATGGCATAGACATGTTTTGGTTACTAGAGAACAGTCATATTTCTACCAGCCGGGCTGCCAGGCAGGACTTTTCCTTAAGCTCTGTATTGGTAAATTTAGTGCTTATGAGGTTATTTCCAGAAAAAGTTTTTCATTGCTTTTAATCCCACATCTGCTGACCATTTAGTGAGAGTGGTCTTCATTGTGCAGGAAACATGGGACTGGAAAGGTCCCCTAACTGCCTGGAACCACCTCTAGAAATAGAGCTCTGTTGCCTCAGAGAAGGATCACTAGAAAAAGGACAGTATGAGCAGTTATAGGATGGAAGAGTATTCAAAATGGGTACATTGCATGTTGTGAACAGTCTTCAAGCTAAATGTGATATCGGGCTGCCTTTCCATGTACAGTAAGTCCTCAAATTATGAAAAAGTTCTGTTCCGGGCAAATGTTGTTTATAAATTGGATTCATTTGTAAGTCTGACAAAGTGAGTTTTATACACTTTTGATATAAATATGCAATGTAAAGCAAAAGAAACCAAATGCAACTCCTTTCATATCTGAAAGTTTTCAATTTGAATGTTACTGTAATTGAGTAAAATACATACAAATGCTACTTTTCTCTAACATTCTCATCACTATACCTGTGTGTGGGTGTTTAGGTATTACCCAGAAATTGCACTAGCAACTTTTAATCCACTACTACTTGTAAATGTTACAATTCCCATTTTATAAAGCAGGAATTGAGGCTCTGAGATTAAATGTTTGCCAGATATTACTGAGTAAATGTCTATTATAAGCACAGCCCATATTTTTCTTGCCTTGTAACCTGTTTCTTGGTAAGTGATTATTTCCTACTAAATTAAATCTAGCTTTGAAAGAAGCCAGGGATTTTGTAGTAAGAACTTTTTAGAACATCCCAATTCTTGACAAAGACATATTTGGTCTTATATGTTACTCTTCCCAAAGAAATGTAGAAAATGATTCCCAATGGTCTGTGATCAAAATGGCTACTTGTATTTATTTGAACCCCAAAGTACCTGAAACACTCAGGTACTAAAATATTGTTTTCATAAAACTGGATATAGGAAGAAGCAAAAGACTTTCTGTTTATTTTTTCAAGCAGAAGATGATGCTTTGAAAAAAGTTATAATAAAATGTATAAAAATTCTCATGGTAAAAAAGAAAAAGGCATAATGAAAATAGTTCATTGGACATTAGATCAAAGTGGGGTGTTTCACAAATCCCGTGGTTCCATGTGAGTGTATCCCTGTCCTTGTGAGTAACTCCAGGCTACTCCATCACACCTAAGGTGTCAGGGTCTCCAACTGTTTCCTTCTGGTGCACAGAAGGATGATATTTGTACAAGGCAGACTGCTGGTGCTTGAAAGGGAAGCCAGTGGCAACTACGTCGGAGAGGATCCAGTGCTGGTGTTAAATGACTTAAAGGAAATCGTCAGGAGGTACAGCTGTAGTAGGCTGCATATCTTACTCGAAGACTATAGAATCCATCTGCCAGGGACATGTGGAGATGCCATGATCAAGGGACGCCCATGGACGTCAGCATGTATACTCTGTCACGTCATTTCTTCAGTAGCAGGAAGAAGCCATCTCGAGTGGCTGAATTATGCCTCAGGGCAGCATGAGCAGTCTTCATTCTGGAATCTGCTCTTGTGCATATTCAGACTCTGGGAAATGACTGATGTACAGAAGACCCTACAAGCCAAGTGAGTGGAAAGAGCCTGAAATAGAGTTTTTTTTTTTTTTAGGACTCATTTACATCTTTATTTTCTCATACCAGAGAAAAGATGCGATATGTACCTATCTGTGCCCTATTTATTTTACTTATGAGGCTATCCTCAAGGTATGCCCATTTAAGTAGAAATGATTCAAACTTATCATTTTTTATGGCAGAGTAACACTCCATTCTGTAGAAGAACCACAGCTTTTTTATCCAGTCTCCAGGGGAAAGAGCCTGAAATAGAAATTTTGAGATCTTACTTCTAGTTTTTACTCTGCCTTATCTTGCTTTGTGATTGTGGACATGTCACATTATTTCTTCAAATATCTGTTTCTTTAAATTGTATTAAGAGGGAGTTGAAAGGTAAATTCTAAAGTAATTTGAGAAGTATAATTTCTAAGATTCAGGTAAAATTTTTTAAACTGAATAAAAAGTCTTATCTGATTTATTTCTTCTAGAAAGATTTTTGTAAATGATGAACAAAAGGAGAAAAATAATATGCAAATATCTGTCCTAGAAATTAAAATTGGGAAGGCCTGGGATTAATAGTGGAGATGTAACAATTTTTGAATTATTCTGTTTTTTTCTTAAATTCTTCCCTTCTCCCTATCTTTAAAGAACCATGTCCAGTTCTTACTTTATGCATGAAGCTTTTCCTCATCACTCTGGCTTGTCTGATCTTTTTGCTTCCTGGCATGATAAAGTTTTTATTATACATCCACAAGCTGCATTTTTCTTCTCTCTGAGATACTCTCTAATTATTTAATATACATCAGTTGCCTCTGCAACTGGCATACAAGCAGTGATGATAGGAGGACACCTCCAGATGTATTTAGTAATGTATCTCTGCATCTCATTTCTCTACACAGAACTTCATCAGTGACAGTATCTAATGGAGGACAGAGCAAAAGGCCAGGCATTGGGAGTCATTAAAGCAAAAATGACTTCACTTTTGAGGAAAAGAAATGGACAAATTTTTTAAGAATAAGAGGGTAAATGCCAAGGCTTCAGTGACATAAGACATTTTGAAATGAAAACTTTAGGAGTAGTGACAACCTAATAAATCCTAATGGAGCCTGATAAGTCCTAGTGCATAATGACGAAAAGAGAAATAAATTAAAATCAGTTCACCAAGACCCTGCAACAGGCAGATGGTATGATTTAACATTACAATTTGACATTTTAGCTTGATCCCAGAGTCCAAAAATATAGTTAAGACTGTAATCACAAACACTTCTTAAAAGTACAACATTTAGCAGTTATATTCTCTTTAGAAATATTTTTTTCAATTAGACATATTGCTCATCCTTATGGGCTTGAATGGGGCCACTAGGCTCCTTTGATTTGCCTGTGCCTGGTGTCAGCATCTTGACCCATTCGTGCCAATCCTGCTTAGGCTCATAAATATGTAATTACGGTGTGACTGTGCTTTTGTGGTAGAGCTTGGCTTTTGATGGGATCTGAGTGGGGTCATCTCAGTTGAAACCATTTTTCACCACAGACCAATATACGTGCAGGCCTTTCCTTCCCAGTAACATGCAGGACTTTTCATGGATAATCTCTCATGGACAGATCAGGTCTTGGGCTTGAGTGAGGCTGGCCACATTTGGAGAGTCTGGTATAGAAGGTTCACCTAATCACATCACCACGTTAGCTCAGCTGATGGGAAAGGATGTTGAGTATTCCTAGGAGCAGACCCTATGATAGCTGTGACTATCAGATAGTCTGTCTGCAAGAAGGGTCAACTAAAGGAACACAGATGGATATTGAAAGAGGTTTTTGTAAGCGTGGAATAAAGGGAAGGATATCACCTCATGAATGCTTAGTCTTAGACAAATGATGACTTTTAAATCTCAACTTTCATCTTGTCAACATGAAAAGTCATGTGTGGGCCTGATCTCTTGGAGCTGCTGTGATATGCTCAAGCAGTGAGTGATTGCTTGAAGTTGCTAGAAGAGGTTGGAATATAGCAGTTTAAACAAATTAGGACTTTGTATTTGTTTGCACAGGTTCAGAGATAGGTAGTCCAAGATAGGTAAATAGATGGTATCATGAAGTCTTAGAGCATCTTCTCCATTTCTGATGCAATCTTCCTTAGCATGTGATTTTTTTTTCCTTGAGGGTCTTGCTTTGTAGTTCAGCCTGGCTCTAAGCTCACTATGTACCCAGGCAAGCTTTGAATTCACAGAAATCCTCCTGCCTCTGCCTCCTATGTGCTGGGATTATAGGTGTGAGCCACCACTCCCAGGTTTGTGATATATGGTTCTGATTGCTGGTAGGCATGAGTCACCACACCCAGCATTATTGTATGTGGTTACCTGGGGATCAAACGCAGGACCTTGTGCTTGCAAGGGAGGTGCCAGAACCACTGAGCTAAATCTCAGGTCCAGCATGTGATTTTTTCCTCCAGGAATATTCATGGTTACAATATGGCTTCAGAACTTCAGCTATCATGTGTATGTTCCAGGAAGAAAGAGAATGGGAAAAGTAGAGGTGGCACAATTCCTTTTGTGTCACTTCTTTAAGGGACTGTTGTAGAAACCTTCCCCAAACAATTCTGCCCACATCTCATTAGATATACTATATGCTTTCTTCCTTAAACAAATATGGGCTTCAGTTCTGTTACTAAGAAAAAAGATAGCATGGATATTGAAAACAGCTTGTAGTTCTTCCCCTTCTTGTTCCTCCACTCACCCTTTTCCCATCAGCTACAACATTCTTTTTTGTTTTTTTTAAATTTTTAATCTTTTCTGGTACATTAAATATACACATCATGATTGCAGTCCATAATGGGGATTTGTAGCAGTATAAGACACAACTTAATTCTCATTTTTCCCATTGCCCTATCCACCCTACCACCCCCCCATATACATAAAATTTGTTTCCTTATTTTTTTGTTACAATCTCAACACTTTCTCCCTTCTTCCTATTTTACATTGAGCATTTTCTATTTCACAATATATAACATACTATTCTAGGACTCATTTACATCTTTATTTTCTCATACCAGAGAAAAGATGCGATATGTACCTATCTGTGCCCTATTTATTTCACTTATGAGGATTTCCTCAAGGTATGTCCATTTAAGTAGAAATGATTCAAACTTATCATTTTTTATGGCAGAGTAATAATCCATTCTGTAGCTACAACATTTTTAGTCCTTTTCTTTCTATCATATAACAGGACTCCATGGCCTGTTGGTGAGATCCGGAGAATCACAGACAATGTAATAACTGTCACAGAGTACTTACTATGCACCAGGCATTTTCTCAGTTTGTTACATACCAGGCAGAGTGATGACTGATCTTCTGTCGCTGGTCAAGGAGACCAGGAGGCATGGGGAAGGTTTTCACAGCTAAATGTGGTCCAGAGGTAGTTTAACAGAGACACCAAGGCAGCCCAACTTGCTGATGAAGTGTAGGACTCTCATTTCAGTCAACAAATTCACTTGTGAGGCATATAACTGAATCTCTCTTAGCCTCAGTAAAGAGGAGATAATGATAATATTTGTTTCAAGGGGTATGACTGCTGTTCTAAACTGCTTAAAACAATAGTGGTTTACTCTCCCAGTTTTGGAGGCCAGCTGTCTAAAATGGAGGTGTTGGCAGGACTAGACTCTCTCTCTGGAGGCTTGGAAGAAGAAGCCATTCATTGCCTCTTGAAGCTTTTGGTGGCTTCCTTGCCTGGTGGCCACACCACTCCAATCTCTTTCTCCATTTAATTTTTTAAAAAGGTAGTTTTCCCATCTCAAGGAGCTCTGTGGGAAAGAGACCTCAACTGATCACTTTCCCCTCCTTTCAAATAGAGCTTCAGCAGAAGTAATGCTGCTGTTGACCAACTGCCATCTCCCACGTGTGTGGGGGGCTCCTTGGGTGTTCTCACGAGGGTCCCATCAGGGTCACTGATTTATAGGTAGGAAAACTGCAGTTCAGATACAAGTCATTTTCTAAGACCTCACAGCCAGCAAGTTGAAGAATTAGGGCTCAAGCACATGCTTTTTTCCTTTCACTATGTGGGTATATTTTTATCACACTTCTACAGTATCTTGAGGAGCTTCTGTGAGAATGAAGTTTCAGAGGGAAAGACCCCAAGACCGAGTCCCTTGTGGTGCCAGGGAATTAGAATGAAAAAATTGAATAACAGAGCTCCGCCTGAGTGGCTTGAAAGTTTATTAGTCTACTCAGTGAAGGCATGGCTGTGCTGAGTTATAGTGTGTGATCTTCATCTCCACCCTTTTACCAGGTGGCATTTCTCCAAATCTGGTCCTCTTTTCTCCTCAGTGAGCAATATCTTTTCTCAAGCCCAGACAGTGTTGCTTGTCCTCATTGTGCCTCTAGTGATCTCACACATTTGCCCTGACCACACCTCCTGGTAGCCTTACTTTGCAGCTCCTGTTTGGCCTACATCCACACCTCCACCAGACATGCAGGCTCTACAGGGCATGCTTAGCACTTCACCTATCCAAACCCTGTATTTCTCTTTATTTTCCATTGCTTATGTTTTGACTTCCCAATCAAACAGTGAATCTCTTGAATGCAGGACTGAGATTAATACATCATGACACCAGTTTATAATTCCATGTCTAATTTTCAAACATGGATGCACACAGAACTGTGTTACCATAGGCTAGGGTATGTGGCAGAAACACACAGCCTGTCAATCTCAGAGTCTTAATATCACAAAGTTTTATTTCTTATCCAGTCAAGTTTACAGAGGGCCAGGAAACTTGAAGGCAAATGTCTTCCCTGGACTCTCAAAACTTCTGGCTTCTTGGACCTTAAGGAAACTTCCTAGAGGCTTTTAAGCTTTTCCTGCAGTGGAGATTTTGTAGTGACAATAAAATGCCTACTCTAGTATCCCTACCTGCAAACTAATGACTAGGAGGGGCCCTCACAAGAGGCCTACATGAGAAGAAGCGAGGAGCTCCCAAACACCTGAGAGATTGACTGACCCAGAAGTGACACTTTCACTCTCAGCTCATCTACTGGGAACCCCATGACTCCTACGAACTTAAATGCAAGATCTTTGTATTCCTCTTACATGGGGAAGAAGGAAGAATCACAACAGGAAAACCTGGGAAACTCTTACACCAGAAGAATCATTTGGTGACCTTAGCAAGAATACAGATTACACACCTTACCACAAGAAAGTCAAATTCAAGTGATGGAAAACTTAGAAGTTTGGCAAATATCATTGCTGACTATGATGTAAGTGACATGTGGTTGGACATTTGGGAACACCTGCTTTAGAAAACCTAATTCTTTCTTGGGCTGCCTCTTGCCTATTTGGGTGATAAGATTGAGACATCCCCAGGAACGTGCAAAACAAGTCATCATACCATTCAATGCTAAAATATGCAGCATGTGTAATAAGAACTGTGGGAAGTCAGTGAGCATTTCTCCTCCCTCTGATGTTCCATTTCACTCTTGTCTGGGTGGCCTTACCAGTCAAGTCCTCCTGGAGGTGACGGAGAGAAGTCTCAGGCATGGTGAGGTCAGAACCTTTTAGAAGATTAAAAGCAGCAGTAGGGATGGGGAAGAGGACTGGGGAAAAATGAGAATTAAGTCACATCATGTACTGCTACAAATTCTCAATATCGATTGTGGTCATGATGTGTACATAAAATGTACCAATAAGATCAATTTTTAAAAGTATTTTACAAAAGCGGCAGTAGGTCTGTAAGGAATTTGTCTGTGAATATGTGCCCTCAGCACATATTTCACATGTGTATCCATTAGTCTGAGCGCAGAGCGCACATCAGACTCCATATCTAATCCTCTGTCACTACTTCACTGCATGATCCAGTGTCAGCTATAAAGCTCAGTGGCTGTGCCTACCCTAGCACTAATTAGGCAGCTTGTGGATGACTCATTTCTTCCTCTGCGTCTTCCTTTTTCAGTTCCTTTTGACATCCTGTTCAATCTAGAGTTATATTCATCTGCTTGTTAGTGAAAGCCTAAAAATCAGTGGTTTAAATATATTACAGGGTTTTTTGTTTTTTTTTCCTTACACAGAAGAGATTCAAAGGTTGATAACCATTTGGGTCCCAGATTCTTAAACCATCAGATAGATATTTAATCCTTTTGGTCCTTCCTTATTATCTCAGAATGGCTGCTGCAATACCAATCATCGTATCTTCATTTCAGGTGTGAATAAGGGGAAGAACACAGGACAAAAACATCTCTGCCAGCCACACCCAGAGAAGTATCACTGAGTGACTTCTGTTTATATCCCATTGGCTCAAATATGTTATCTGACAATACTAAGCTGCAAGCAAGGCTAACAAATGGAATAGCTTCTGTTTGATGTCCTCAGAATCAGGCATTCAAACTCTTTATCCCTTTCCCTTATATAGGGAAATATAGGCCTCTGCTTCATAGAGCAGAAGAAGTCTAGCTCTAGCAGATATATAAGGCTTGACCAATAGGACTCAAGCTGTAGAGATGAGCACAAGATCTCAGTTCAGTGCCTAAGAAAGCAAATTTGGGAAACTAGAGGCAGAGCAGGGCTTCTCTCCAGTTCAGTGAGCAGGCTTTGTGGTCCCTACTGAGGAGGCCAGTCCTTTGGCAGAGAAGGAGAATGAGCCTGACCACGTGATCTGTGGAAACAGTTTTACTTTTGGAGGTTAGAAGTTGTGCAAGAAAATATTGGCACCTTAGTGGCTAAATAGCCTGGACTTTTTTTTTTTTTCTAAATGTAATAGGTACAGATTAAACACTCCTACAGTATAAAAAAGATAAATAAGGGCAAACTCATTCCTCCTCCCTCCTGAGTGTGGCCTTGGTCCTGTGGCCCAGAGACCCGGTTACGGCTTTCCTCCCCACTTTCTTTGCATACACTTATGTTTATTTTGTTTAGAAACCCACAAATGGATCATACTTTACGTGAAAACTCTATTGCTTTTATTCTTTACTGTTTTTGTGATGAGACCAGACCAGTTCCTACATGGCATGATAAATTTGCCATCGTGTATTTATGTACCTAGTCATCAAATGAAGGACAAAAATCTTTTCAGATTTTTGCTATTACACTTTTCCTCTGACCCTTCAAACAGTATTCTTGTTTTTTTAGTCCCATTACCCAGTGTGCAAGCTGAACCCAGGAGTGAGAAGAGCTTTGCAACCTCAGAGAAGCCTGGCACTATGATTCCTAAGGTATCTGTTCTTCTCTGATAGGCTTCCCTTCATCATAGGTCTGAAACCATGGCTTCTTCTTTCCTCCCAGGAACCTCCCTTTCTGACTTCACGTCAAGAGTAGGGCAGGGTTGACACATGGTAAGTGTCCTGAGCAGGTTAATAATATGGTACTCTGTGAGGACAATAATACAGGGCTCATTCATCTGATAGCTAAAGAAATACTTATTCAGTATACTTCTTACTTGGTAGAGTGTTGAGGAGAGGAGCTGGTGACCCGACAGTGGTAGCTTTCAACCTCCCTTAGGCTGTAGTAAAAAGGAGTCCACCAGGAGTCCACTGGACCAATCTTCCTTGGAAGAGGTTTTAGTTACCATCTGCTATTATACAGCACTACATTGAGATTTTCCCTGCTTATCTCCCAAACCCCATCTCAAGCAGCTCATCAGAGCCTTCTTCCCAAACCCATACAGTACCCTGGAGAAGTTCTAGACGTTATAATTTTCTCTACCTTTAAAGTCATTTCCAGTGAATTTTATAACTCCTCTCCAGTGATGCTTCTAGCTCCCCAGTGATGTTCCAAGGCCTTTTAGAAATGAGACCCAATTACACCCTTTCATTTGGATTAGTGGAAGGTTCCTGAAGGCTTTCCAGCTCTAGGGCTAAGGCCTGCTTTGTTGAATGAGCTTTGTTTTCAGTGAGTTTGACCCAGTGTGTAATTATACTAGATGGTCTGGGGCATATAGGATGCCCTAATTGGTTAGAGAAAAATAATAATAATTCTTTTTGGCTTGATTTCAAACCTATAGTATACTCTTTTAAAAAGTTTTTCTGTTTAATTCTGCTGTGCTGTAAGCTTCAGCAAACTACAAAGAAGCTATCTTTGAAAGGCAAGCCCAGAAAACTGGAGCTCATAAAGTCACATGTTGGATTTCTAAGATATTCAGTAGATATTTTCTGTTGAGCACAAACTACACTGAATCCAGGTATCACTGGGTGATACCTTGTCTAATTTGGTTGCAAGAGGGATTACTAAATGAAAAGAAAACAACTCAATATGTAGTCTGCCACTAGTGAGGTATTCTGTCACCCAGCTGCAGAAGGCCACACCCAAAGATCCTGGAATATCATTGCCTGTGTAGAACAAGAAAGGCAGCTAAGAGTCAAGTGTGCTCCTGGCCCCACCTCTGTAGGTGACACCCTCAGATAATGTCATTATTCACTCTGACTCCTTTCTGGCTAGGCACTACCAACCAGATGGTGTATAACATAAATCTTATTTGCCCTTCTAGGGCTCGAAGATATTCAAAGTCAAGCAGGGCAACCTATACTGTTCTATAAATATGGTTTACAAACAATCCTAGCTTGAACTTGCCAATCTGGAGTCAGATTTGTGGGTTTTTTTATTTTTGCTTTAGATTCCAAAGCCGTTATGTAATAACTTATTCAGGAAAATTGGAATAGGAAATTAGGCATTGGAAAAAAGGAAGTTAGGTTAAGCATTAGGAATAAAAAAATCATTTGAAGCAGTTTTGTCTTCAAATGAGCTCACAAATTAGAAGTGAATTTATTTTATTTTGTTTTGGTATTGAACTCAGGACCTCAAGCTTGCCAGGCAGACATTGTGCCATTGAATTAAATCCTTGACCCCAAAGTATATATTTTAACACGTTTTGGAAAATACACTACTAGTGTATGAACAGTGCACTGTGTATGCAGAGAAAAGGAAGAGAATTAATTTGATTTGGCCTTGAAGGATGCTTGACAAGTGAAGAATGAGAAAGACAGCTGATACACAAGAACAGAAATGTGAACTCTTGGTGCTGAAAGGACATGTATTCCCAGAAGAAGTTGGGACACAGATAAAAGAAGTGAGGCCAGAAAGGAAACCTGGAGGTTGCTGCTACAAAGACAACTTCTAGGGCCAGGGATTTAGCTCAGTAGTTCTGGTGGCTGCCTGGCAAATGGAAGGTCCTCAGTTAGATCCTGGTAACCACATAGCACATTGCCGGGTGTAGTGATCATACCTGTAATCACAGCACTTGGTATCCACAAGTTGGTATCACAAGGATTACATGCCTGTAATCCCAGCACTCGGGAGGGAGGCAGAGGCAGGAGAATTGCTGTGAGTTTGAGGCTAGCTTGGGCTACATCGTGAGTTTGGGGCAAGCCTCAACTATAAAAGCAAGACCTTGCCTCAAAACAAAAACAAAAACAAAAACAAAAAACAAAACAAAAAAATACCAGACAAACAAAAAAACCCTCCTATTTCAATTTGAATCTCTGGATCCTTCTCTCCAACTGAATTCAGATGGCATCTAAAATATTTCCCTAAATGATTCTTCTACCATATAGGAGTTTCATGAGCTCTTGCTGCATGAAAGGATGGATTCCAGGTGTTTGACGTATTGAACTTTATCTTCATCAACCTAAAGAGTGTACCCAGAGGGCAAGGAATTTATAATTCAGTCTTCTGAGGAGCTTTATGGGAAGCTCAGAAGCTTGTATCTGAGTTTCTGGGGTAATGAATTTGCTAATCTTTTTGAAGAAATGAAGGTGAAACCCAGAAAATATCTCTTTAGCTTTTTAATCTGTGGCACTTTCATAGTCTGAAGTTGATGAAAATCCATTAGTCAAAACCACACCAATCATACTATAGGTTTGAGGCCATTGGTGTAGCCACAAAGAAATATCTCTGCTTGGGTAGGACACAGAAAAAAGGGAGAGGAATTAAGAATAGATGACATTAAAGTGAAAGGAGATAATGAAATCTGCCAAGTTCCCTCCTCCCCAGAATAAAGAAAGAAAAATCCAGACTAGACCAGTCAAAGTAGTTGCCATGTGTGGGCTTCGGGAGACTGTGAGGCCCAGCTGAATCATATGCCAAGGAATAAAATCTCTCATGTCAGACTTGAAGTTAAACAGAGTGTTGGTTAAGTGTATAATTGTAAGACTCAGTATTGAGAAGGAGATATGGACAGGGCTTGATCCAGTGGGCAGAAAACAAGTGGAAAAAATCAAGAGGGCAGGTATAATAAAAAGAATTGAGATGAAGATCCTGCCCAAATAGTCTTCCTGAAACCCTGATTGATCACAAGTTTTGCCCTCATCACAGTGTAGTAGGGGAATGGTGTGCTTGGAGATTGGGCTGGGTGTCCTGCTCCATCACAAGAGCTAGAGCTAGAGGTCTGTCTAAAGTCACAGGATGAGGATGGAGAAGGTGTGGTCTTAGAACAAAGGAGTGTGGGTTCTGCATTACTGGACGGCATGCTCATTGTCCCAGTACTTTGCATCTTCTTTACTTAAGTGAGAGTTTGTTGTTTTGGGGGAGCCCACTTATTTAGACATTGCTTCCTTTAGGAAACCTTCCCTGACCTTCAGGTTAGTTGCCCCAGGACCTAATCTGTGCTTTTATATTTCTTCCTTCCAGAAGGATCTTCTTCAGAGTAGGGAGTCTCTCCTCTGTCTCTCCTCTCTCTCTCTCTCTCTCTCTCTCTCTCTCTCTCTCTCATCTGCATGCCTAGTACTGAGAGCTGAGCTTGACATGATTCGTGTTTGGTGGATGACTGAGAGGGGATGCTTGTAAGTGAGCTGGCAGGAATGTGTCACAGGCCAAGACTTGGCCTCTTGTCCCAGGGAGAGCACAGCTACCCCGATATGGTTGTACCCAAGGGTGGTGGAGCTTTTGCTCAAGCAGATGCTAGTACTTCTGGGGGTTGGAGCTCGACGCTAAATATGAAGAGTGAGAGTGGAGAGAGTTGAACTTGCCCAGGAGAAGCTGGTGTGGTCTGGTGGTGTCGCCAGTGCTGCTGTTGTTTCAGGCTCCCTCCCACCCCACTGACTGGGACTCCCCTTCCCCGTAGGCCCCCAAAGTGTCAAATCGCATAGAATCTTTTACTTTTCCACACATAAATCCCCACTTTTAAAATTACACCACCCTTTCTGATCTAGTAGTCTCTTTTTCTGTCATCTTTGCTGTCTCCTTTGCCTAACTCCTGTAAAATTGACATGCTGCTTGCTGTTGTAAGAATGATCCTTAAGCACCAATTATCATGGTACGTGTTTTGTGGGGGGAAAAAATGGCAGCAAGAGTGTAGTGTTCCTAGGATGTCCACATGCACATCTTCCTTGTTTGTGCTCTGCTGTTCACTTTCCTCTTGTTATTTCAGCTTACCTCTTCCCTTAATTATAATTATTTCATTAGTGTATGCTTGCAGTACATCCTAGTATGTTCATGTTGTTTGTTTGTGTTTACTTTTTTTTTGTAGAGAAACTATTTTACTTTCTATGTTTGAATTATTTCACTTAACATTATTATAGTCTTGAGTTCCATTCAATTTCCTGCAAATGTCATGATTTAATTCTTCATTAAGATTGAATATTGGGCCAGTGCACAAAAAATACCCAAAATGGAAAGCATGACAGTGCCAGATACCAAGCTATAGCACAAAGTTATAGTACTGAAAACAGCATGGTGTTGGCATAAAAATAGAAATGTAGACTATTGCAGAGCAATAGAAGACACACAAACAACCTCATCTACCTATGGCCATCTGATCTTTGACAAAGGAGCCAAACATTCATCTGAGAAAAAAATAAACCTCTTTTAAAAAGAAGACTGAGAAAACTGGTCATACATGTGCAGATGATTGAAGCCAGATCCCTATCTTTTACCCGCTATTAAAATCAAATGAAAATGGATCAAATGCTTAGATGTAAAAGTAGAAACTTTGAAACTGTTGGAAGATAGCTTAAAGGAAGTACCTGAAGTCATAGGCTTAGGCAAGGACCTGGTGAACAGAACTCCAGCAACACAGGAAATAATATCAAGAATCAACTAATGGGATTACATCAAATTAAAGCTCCTCCACAGCAAAGGAAACAATCAACTGTGTGAAAAGACAACCTATAAAATGGGGAAAAGTTGTGCTAGTTACTCTTCAGATAGAGGACTGATATCTAGAATATATACAGAATTCAAAAATATTAACCCTTGTTATATATTGTGAAATAGAAAATGCTCAATGTAAAATAAGGTGAAAGGGGACAATGTTGAGATTGTAAC
>PVIR01018447.1:0-33404 GCA_004026965.1 Petromus typicus | reverse complement strand
TTTACATTGAGCATTTTCTATTTCACAATATATAACATACAATGCTAGGACTCATTTACATCTTCATTTTCTCATACCAGAGAAAAGATACGATATGTATCTATCTGTGACCTATTTATTTCACTTATGAGGATATCCTCAAGATATGTCCATTTAAGTAGAAATGATTCAAACTTATCATTTTTTATGGCAGAGTAGTCTAGGTATATACACACAAGAATTAAAAGACTCTTATCACAGTGACATATGTGCACCCATGTTTATAGCAGCCCAGTTTGTGATTGCTACATCTTGGAAACAACCCAAGTGCCCATCAACTGGAGACTGGATAAAAAAGCTGTGGTTCTTCTACAGAATGGAGTACTACTCTGTCTTATCTCTCTCTTTTTTTTAAATTCAAATCTTTGTTGGTACATTATATGTATACGTCATGATCACATTCAATCTTGAGAATTTGTACCAGTATATGATACAATTTAATTCTCATTTTTTCCCTTTCCTCTACCCACTCCAAATAATAGTCTCCAAATAGTCCACTCCCTATATATAAGCTTTGTTTCCTTTTTTATTGCCATCACATTATTTTTCCCCTCATTACTTAACCCTACAGCCTATTTCCTTTTAAATATTTTCTATTTCACAGTATCTACTATATATACCAAAAGTCATTTACATCTTCATTTTTTTATACCAGAGATAAGACACGATATGTGATTCTTCTCTTCATGGTGTGAGAAGGGATATTACATAAAATTCTTAGCTCAGAGGTGTTCAAAACGGTTAGTGTCATTCATTTGGGGCACTCTCATCCTATCCAGCGAAACATCAGCTGCTCCAGGAAGCATGCTGAACCAGGTCAGCTGGAGCAAAGCCCAGCTCAGCCGTGTCCCCAGATGTGAAATGGAGATGGTGGTACCTGCTCAGGGGTACGAGGATCGAATGAAATACTGGGTGTCAAATAATGGGTGTAAAATCGGCGTGTTGTGAACAGTCATAAGGAGTGGTTGTAACAGGAAGTGGAAGTTTGGTAACTCACTGTCATCTCAGGGGCTAAAGAGGGGTTGATGTGTGACTGGCTGCCTTTCAAATGGACTATCTGAGTAAATGGGCCATTCCTCATCCTGTGGCCATCAGTGATCACCTGGAGCTTGAAGCTGACCCTGTCACACTTGCCTCTCCTGCACCTGGGGCAGGGCTTTGACTGTCTGGGTTAAAGATACTGCCTGTGGCCATTTTGGAGATCATGATGAGGTAAATGGTAGAGCGAGGGAGAAGCTGGACAACTGAAATTCTAAAATAGTTTTTATATATTTGCTGTATATTGCTTTTAAAGCGAATATATATTTACTTTTTATATATTTGTTTTTATATATTTTGCTGACATTTTAAGAAGTATAGTCCTGATAATGTGGTACTAAGCCTGGAGTTAGACAAGCTGAAGAATATCTCATGATTTAGAAATGGAGGCCAGTATTTGTACTTCAGGGCACTGCTTTTCCATGTCTCATCATTTCAAGGCATCTGTGGCACTAAAAGCCACACACACACACACACACACAAACTGTCCCTGACCCTTCTGCTTGCAGAATTCATGTCTAGTAAAGAGTAGGGCAAATCTCTAATTAAATCTGTGTCAAGTTGTACAGGAAAAATGTCAAGGCCTGTGTGTGCAAACTCCAGAACTCATGTTGAGACTTGTCCCCAAAGGCAATGTCAATGGTATTTGGAGGCGGAGTGAGTTAACTTTGATAAATTCCTGTGTGGGCCTCATAACCGAGTTAATGGCTTTGTGAGAAGAGAGACCCAGTTTGCAAGCTTGCTTTTGCCCCGTGATTCCCTCCATCTCCACAGAACTAACTACAGAGTGTCCCTGGCAACAAGGATCTCAACAGGTGCTGAGTGGCAGGCACGGGTCCGGTGGTGTAGACTGCTCAGCTTCCAGAAGGGAGAGGTAAATAAATGTCACTTTCTCAGACGCTCTCTGGTCCGTAGCGTTGAGTTTTAGCAACTGCAGGTGGACAAAGGCGGACACAGGAAATGGAACGTAGGAGAGGGAGGTCAGGAATGCCAAGGGATGAGCACTGGCTCAGGGGAGGTCCGTGCATGTGTGCACATGCGTGTGTGTGCGTGTGTGTAAGGGATCCTAGTGCGAGGACAGGTATCTCTGAAGAAGGAAACAGTGCTGTGTGACGCTGAAATAAGGAGCCTAGAACATGGAATGAGGTTTTCTTTCCCGTACATAAAGCTTGTAGTATAAGTAAAATCCTTCATTTGTTTAAATGTCTTATCTTGGGCTTTTTTTTCTGACAATTGAATTATAAGAAGGCAATCGCTCTCTTACCTTAGCTGATCAGATCTGTCGGTATTTATTACCATTGGTTAGTTTGTTAGACTTGTCATTCATTGTCCGGCGGGGTAGCCCAGTGGGGCAGAGCATGCAAATCCCGGGCCAGCACTACACCACAGCCAAACACACAAAAAGTGGACTAATTTCATTTCCTTTTTTAGTAGTACTTTGCGTGTAAAATTTATGCTGTATGTATTTTCGGCTCTCCTATTGTATCCTCTCATTTGTACACACACGCGTGTCCAGCTGGAGTCCACAGCAGAGCAGTCAGGACGGATTTGTATCCTGCTTCTCGTTCGGACGGCCGGTGATGTCAATGGGGCACCCTGGATGCCTCCGCCGCGGATCAGGGTCCGGAAGCAACCACTCCATGGCTGCTCTGCTGTCAAGGTCTGTGAGCACTTGGCGTAAGATCCTTCCTCTCTGTGCACGCCTTTACTCTTTGCTTTTCTTTGTTTCCTTTTCCATTTTTTCTCCTGATTGTTCTTAATTTTTCATAATTATGTTTGCACTCCTCGCCGGGGGTACCCTGAAACGGTGTTGGTCTGACGTGGTTAGTCCTGGATGTGTGAACTGTGATGCTCTTGCCGTCCCTTGCATCGCTGAGGGTACCAGGTGGACACAACCATCTCCCCTCCCACGGTCCTGCCGAGGCGTTCCTGCCTGCCTGCATGTACTGGGTGCTCAAATCCCTCTTTGGGTCACAGATAAAGGAGACTTTCTGAGCTACTTTAAACAGAGCAGGACGTGGTATGAGAGTGAAGTGCTTTGAAGATGATAGGAAATGAAAGTTTCCCTTAGAGGAGAGAAGAAGATCTTGGCTGAGCCTGGTTTTATGACTCGCAGGCTGAACTGGACCCAGCACTCTGACCCCACAGCTACAGTAGGATCCGGGAATAAAGTCCCCACTGGATCTACTGAGGTCAGGAACACAATGTCCCGGGTCAGAAGAGCTACTCCACAATGCCTCCACGTTCCAGAAAGCCAGTGCCTGAGAACTGCTACAACAACGAGATAGCAAACATCCTCCTTGGATAGCCCTTCTTCCCTCTGTGTCTGGTTAACCTCCTCCTCCCTCTTCTCCCAATTCATCTCTCTGGTAGAACCTAATCTGTGCCTAGCACTGTAGCCATGGGAGACTCTGGGAAGTGTTTATAGGCTTCCAGCCCCAGAGGTACATGTATATGCAGTTGCAAGGGATAGAAATTAATGTTGAATGATGAGCCATCATGTCTACCACATATCTAAAATAAATAAAATCAGAAGCTTAGCTAGAATATGTAATTCAAAGCAGGTTGATACAGACTTTAGATGATATGTTGTAAAACTAAAGGAGCTAGCTGCTAACCAATTACCCTTTCAAACAGATGGATATTATAGGTTCACAGTTGAAAGTGCCAAAAAACACATTAAGCAAATAAATAAAAGTTGCCAGGCACCCATCTCTGAATGTCTGAATATAAAAAGATTCTTTGGGTTTGGGTAGTAATCCAAGTAAAATAAGAAAGTTATTTTTAAAATGCTTCTCCCAACCAATATCTCAGGTACTTTATCTATGTCATAAGCCCCAGTGCAAAGAAAGGAAATACCCCTGTAAGAAATTAGATGCACTATGTGTATATTTGCATTTTTGCTGAATCTTTCTTTCCTCTGTGTCTTTCAGAGTGCTCTTTGTAAATATTGGAAACATGAATTCTATGCTTATTGGAGATTAAAATAAGAACATGTTGGATTTATTCCCATCATTTATTTTATGCCCTGATACTTATCTGATTCCTTCTTTGCAAACCACTAATATAGACAGAAATCTTTTCGGTTTCTAAGTAATAAATCATCAGTGTGTTCATCCTCAGAAACTGTGTTAGTATCTCTAGAAACAGCCTTGATTATTGAATATCATCCTGTTTACTTCTGTACCTGAAGTTAGAAAATGAAAGAAAAATACTTAAACAAATGGAGTAATTTAATAAATTTCTCAGTCCACTACATGTATTTTCTTAAAATTCACTTTTACATCCCCAAAAGTAGAACCATTCACACACATATTATCTGTGGTAAATGATGAAAACATTTAAATGAAGAATTGCAAGTGCTGAACATGCTACCATATCACTATGTTCTTTCAAAGCTCATTGCACACCAATAACTTAGACACTCTATTCTCAGCAGCCAAAAGTGAAACCACCAAAATATAAGTGTTCTTGTTCTGTAAATGTAGCTTTGCCTTTACTATTCTAGACCCCCAACAAATTATTGTCCCTAAACATGGGGTAACTGTTTAAATCTAATATTATTATTTTATTATGTGAGAGAGAGAGAAAGAGAGAGAGAGAGAGAGAGAGAGAGAGAGAGAGAGAATTCATCTTTCTCTTACAGCAACATGTGAATGACCTCTCTGGCTTTAGCTTCTCTTCCTTACCCATGTTTTCTCTTTCATTCATATTTGAGTAAACATTGGAGATAAAACCCTAGATTTCTCTCCCTCTGGATTATAGAGACAATTAATTTTTTTTTAATTCTCCAGAAATTTGAAAGGCAACTGCAAATGGAGTTTTAAAAGTAGTTTCTAAAGGAAAAGAGCATATCTTCTTAGATCACCTGTGTATTAAGTGGAAGAGGACAGTGACTAGAAAGAGCATGCGTGAGTTTTTATATACTTAATCTAAGAACCTAGAAAGACTAGTATCAATACCCTTGAATTTTTTGTGTATTCACTGATTCAAGAAGTGTATATTAGGAACCTATTTTTCTCCATAACTGGTGCTAAAGGTATGAGACTCTGCCCTGGAGAGGCTGATGGTCTGAGAGCAATAAAGGGTTGTGATAGCATAGTGTTTCTGTCAAAACGTGATGTGTTCTCTCATGGGGAGGAGAAGGATGGAATTAATTAAAATAAACATCTTTGTAACTTCAAAGAATATTTACTGAGATTTTTGCCAACAATAAAAGGGTAGCTAAGAGAAAAAAAAATAACCGCTGCCTCCATGTCTTTCTGTGTCTTTTATCCATAGAAATTAAAAGTAAGTGAGCTTGTTGACAGATGCCTTTAGTGTTTAAAGAAATAATATGTTTGTAAGAATAAAGGACAGCTTTTGGTTCTGTAATGTCTGTTCACAAAGTAATCAGAAATCATTACAATATTTTCAAGCCTTGTAACATTTCAGCGGACTTCAAATTTCTACTTAAAGAAATTCAAGAATATGCAGATACTGTCAGAGTAAGACCTTTGCAAAGATGGCAGTGCAGTGATTTATGTGATGATGAAGTGGATCCAAAGTGACCATGTGACTCATTTCTTAAGCCAAGACACTTCTGAGAGTGAGTGGAGGGAACACTACTAATGATGGTGCTGGGATAAGAAGCATAAATGAAGACTGTGTCAGCAAAACTTGAGTGACCAAGACTTGGGGTTGCACAAAACTAAGGTTCCAGTTGTGTTGCCTGGTTGCTGATGTGGATTGTGTCTCCATGTCCCTCATGCCTTCCTATGCTCATAGATGGGGCTTTTCAGAATTGGATGGATCTAGAGTATGTGACATTGGATTAAGGGTGTGTGGTAGGAACCATAATCCACTGATTGGAATTATCATAATTTGGGGTGTGGATAAAGGAAGCTCTACCCTGGGTATGGATGGCACCAATCAATAAACTGATAGCCTGGCTGGGATATAAAAAGAGGAGAAAGGCAAGTTTGCAGCTGCTGCTTGCTGCTTGCTGTCTTCCACTTGCCGTGTCATTGACTGCTTCTCCTCCGTGATGCTCCGCTCCCATGTTGTCCTGCTTTGAAGCCAGCTGACGATGGACTGAAACCTCTACAAACTGGGAGTCGACATAAACCTTTCCTCCTTTAACTTCATGCATTGTGTCTTGATAATGAGAAAGGAATTAAAATAGTTGCATTATCCCAATATTGGCTTTTAAAAATCTGATAAAATATGCACAGCATTAACCTCAATATTGTTTTTTCTAAAATATGATAAAACATTCAGATAATAAAATGTCGAATATTAATCATGTCAAGGTACGGTTGAGTGGCATTAAGTATGCTCATAGTGTTGTAGAACCATCACCATCCTCCACCTCCAGAATTTTTCATCTCCTTAGAACGAAACTCCAGACCTGTTACATAATGACTCCCTGTCCCTCCCTTCAACCAGGCAAATCGTATTCTCCCTGATGTTCTCATAAGTATGACTATTCCAGGGACCTTAAGTAAGTGAATTCATATAGTGGTTGTCTTACTCTGACTACCATATCTCGCTTGGCCTATTTTTAAGATTCATCCGAGTTGTAGCATGTACCAAAATTTCATTCCTCTTAATGCTGAGTAATACTCTGTTAAATGTGCAAGTACACACCATATTTGGTTGGTCCATTCATCTATACTTTGGTACTTGAGGTGCTTCTATCTTTTGGGCATCATGCTTACTCTGCCATGAACCTGGGTGTGTAAAAGTCTCTTTTAGTTGCTTCTTCCAGTTTTGCAGACATGTACACATAATATCGAATATTAAATACAGAAATTAAAAACTGAAGAAAAAGAAAGCATTATCTTCCTCTACAAGATTTTCAGGCATCTTTGTTCAGTGCAATACTGCTTCAGGATGGAGTCTAGCTTTGTCTTCGCAGAATTCATCAGGAAAAGCAGTTGTTGCAGATAACTGAAAGAAATCACCTGCTACAAAAGAGTCCCCCAGTGTTTCACATTTCAGTGCCGCACCGAGAAGAAGCTGGTTTTCTGGAACAGCTGGCATGGTGCATTGACACAGATGCCACTAGGGCACAAGAGCTCGTGTCCAAATACCAGATTCTGAAGCAAGACATTGACCTTCAGAAGACAAAGGACCAGGTGCACTGCATGAGGGTGAACAACAGAATGTTCCGTGTGACCAAAAACATCTTTGCTACACACAGAAACATGAATTTCTGGAAGCAAAGAACAGAAGCAGCTCCTAACAGCTGTGTTGGAGACTTCTGTGAGGGAAGACAGGCTCCAACTGAAGGAAGCTTTTCCAAGTCAAGAGAAAAATACTCTACTCTGGCTGTGGAAAGAGGTATCAGAATGTCAGTGTCGTGAACACTGGGGCCTCTCATCTCGGTTTAACTAGTCCCTATGTGGAAGTAGATGGATTGACATATAAAGCTTCTTGAAGAGTAACTCTGTTCCAACTGGGGAGTTAGGCTCCTGGAAAGCAATGCTGACATATCTGAAATAAACAGAATTGCTACATTTTTGTGCATTTCTGCGCGTCACCTGTCTTCAGCAGTGCTGGCACTGCGAGGTCAACAAGAAGAAACTGATCCATCTATCAATGCAGCCTTAAAGGAAATGTTTACATTTTCTACCATTAGTAATAACTGAACTTCAGAAACTACATTCACAGAAGTTGTCAGACAATCTGAAATGGTAGCTGAGAGCTGGACACTAAGGAGCTTTTAGAAAAAGTGAAGCTGAGGTGAGTGTCTAAAGCCACCTACGGTGAAGTGTTCTCAGTGCAATACTGCTTCCCCGGACCACACCCGGGGAAGTTAATGGAGAGTTTATGTTTATGAGGGTTTGCAGAAGCTTTGTACACAGTTATTGACAGTGGAAAGCAACAGTTGTGAGAGGACAAACACATTCTGATATTTCTATATAGGAGAATGTATTCAGTGATAAAAGGAAATGACCTGGCAAACCACAAAGGCATATGAAGGAGCCTGAAATGCTTACTGCCAAGCAAAGAAACCGCAGAATCCTGGATAGGCTGCCTCTTGTGTAGTTTTACTATATGACATTCGGAGAAGGAAACACTATAGAGACAGTAAGAGGGTGAGTGATTGATAGTGTGTTGGGTGACAGGGTGTAGGGGATGATAAGGTGCAGCACTGGAAATTTGCAGGGCAGGGAGACTGTTCTGTAGGGAACTGTCATGTAGCCAATGGTATATGACTTACAACTCTGTGTTATAGAACAGTAAATCCTAATACAGACTCCAGCCTTGGACAATAACAGTGAGTCCATATCAGTTCACTGACTATAAACAAAAGTACCACACCAAACAGGAATTTTAATTTAGATAGTTCATAAAATACTTTGTAAAACTTAAAATATTCCAGTGGCACTAGAGTAGAAAATGTAGAAAGTGTTAATTGATACCAGAGCTCCGAGCACTGGCATGTCAGGTAGGAAGGAACATAGCTCCAGCTTTGGATATTAATAGTTCTGTCTCTCTGTTTCCATCAGCTGCTCTGCACCTGTAAGGACAGAAATTTCAGTCAGTGTTTAGCAGGTGAGGCGGATGCACTGTGAGACTGGCCAGAAAAGCACTTATTTCTTTGTCAGCTAGTTTTGTATTGAGTAAATGTATTGGATCATAGACTACTGAGTGCTTTGACAGACAGGCCTTAAATCAGAAAACTGCTGCCCTGGGGCTGCAAGGCCATGCATCCTCATGTCCCTCCGGCCTTCCCTTGTTAATTTTTCCTACTGCCAGATTGGCCTCTCCATCGCACTGCACAATCAGATTCCCCACTTTCCTCTGCAGGAAGCGTTTGATGCTTTGCATTGTGTTGGTAAAAATGTAGACCCAGCTCTTCTTGTTTTGCTATGAGAGAGTAATGTGGTTACTACCTAAGTATGGGAAGGGGCTCAATCATACGGGATTTTCTCACCAAGGCCCTTGAGACACTCCCAGAAGTATGCAATGTGAGGATAAGCCCGTTAACAGAGTGTAGAGCTACATATTTTGAGAGACTTTTTTCAGCCAAAGTAATTTATGACCTCTGGTCTGATAGTCTGTCTGTTCTACTTGTTAAAATCTAAGCTTTTTGAAATGTGTTCACCGTATGTGCACGGAGAAGGCTTTTATTCTGATTAAGAAGATTCTCCAGCCATAAAATGGATAGCTTTATGTGTGGTATACTATGTTAGGATAAAATTGAATCTTGGAAACACAGACGTCCCAGACATACCACCGGTGCAGCTATATAAAGCAGATCAGCTCTGTGCTATGGTTGCATGGTACAGGTAAAGTGCAGTTTTCAAATCAGTTGTCAAGGTAACATATTTTAACCACACAATTTGGGTTCTGAGTTATCCTCACTGCTCTGTGTATTATGATTCACCCATTAAAGCAGGAAATTGAAGACTGATTGAATATTTTTAATAAATTGAGTTTATTTGTACATTTAGGAGTACATTATGATCACATTCCTCATTGGGAATTTGTACCTGTTCATGATGTATCTTGATTCTCGTTTTTTCCCATTCTCTCTGCTCTCTTCAACTCCCCACTCCCTACATACATAAGCTTTGTTTTTATTTGTCATTAAATTTGTTTCTTTCTCTTTTTTGCTTTTGAATAGGTTTGGTTTTGTTGTTTTTTGTTTTTTGGGTTTTTTTTTAGTTTTATTTGAGACAAAGTCTCGCTTTGTAGTTCAGGCTGGTCCTGAATTCAGCCTCAAATTCAGTGATCCTCCCACCTCTGCCTCCCAAGAGCTGGAATTACAGGTGAGAGCCACCATGCCTACCATTGTTGAATAGTTTTTTAAATGAAATGAAAACTTATTTAGTAATGGGATTTTCATTACAGGTAAATAATAACCACTGAAACGTTCACGTAGGTTATCAAATACTTTACATACACTTTATCTAGGAGTGTCACTGAGTAGCTCCTTTTCTTCTGCTTATTGAAACTAGAATTCAGGATGACATGGTAGGTCTCTGAATCTGTAGAATCAGTGCACCTGGATTCTAGTCCTCGGACCTTAAGAAGCTAATTATATACTTTTCTACATGGTTGATTCTCCGGTATTTCTAGATGACATCAGCTTTGGTTTATACACATTTGTTAATTTTTGATTCTTATTTTTGCATGCATTATTGATAGCATTTCTCATTTGTTAACAGTTTAGTCAACACTGAAAATTTTGATGATTAAAATAGAATGTTGGAGTTTCAAAGAAAAAGACTCAAATCATTACTGTCATATTATTTTTTATTTTAAAACCAAATCTCAAAGACATTATATTTCATAATTTTATAAAAATTCACATTTCACTGCCATCAGGGTCAGGGTGCACTTATAGTCCATGACATGTCCCCAGTTTTCTTGGCTGTAGGTAAAATGATCTTATGTGTGACAAAGCAAATGGCTTCCTCACTTTCATGAAATATCAATTGAAGAAAATTTCCATCCTGTTAAATGTGGTTCAGGCTGAGTGTTTTGTCTTAGTTATTTTATAATTCAGAATTAGATCTCAGTATTTCTGCTTAATTTGTATTTTATTTTTAATATAAATAATGTTGGAATGCTTTGAGGGTTAAAAACAGTATTTGTTGTTTTGAATTTACAAAGAAGTTGTGTGTACTTGTACACAGACTTTGGCCTGCAGTCACAAACATAGTCATAAGATGAAGGGTAAAAACTGAAAAAAATTCAACTTCCCAAAACAGACTGGTTATTCTGGGAACAGACTTAATAATTCCTGCTGCTAGAGAAGTACAGTTTGCTACCACAGGAAAGCTTAGAATGTAAAACATTCTTATAAAATACAATGGAAGCTGCCAGCAAATGAGCCCATTCTTTTAACTGGCTAGTTTCCTGCTTGTGTGCAGCCTTCATAATAGCTGCACTTATTTAGAACTGACAGCTTCTTGGGGCAATGTAAACATTCAAGCCACAGCACCACATCAGTTTTCAGGCACTGAGTAGCTACTGTAGGTCCCGCCAGACTATGAGATCTCAGCCTTTTAGGGGCTCAGGATAAATAGGAGAAACTAACCCAGAAGAGAACATAGCACTGTAGTGATGTCAGGGAGCTCTGGCTAGAAAGCAGAGTGTGGGAATCAGAAGACAGGACCCAAGAAGCCCGAGGTCACCGGTGCAGCTGAGCTGCCTGGGCATCCCAGTCCCAGTCTAGAAACAAAGAAGCCTGTGACTGGTCACTACAGATGTCACCAAGGTCCTCTACGCAAAGCCAATCCCTTTGGTGATGTGAAAATGTTGTTCTTTATATTTTTCATAGGATTCCAACTCTGGAACATAGGGCATTTGTTTTCTTTCTGAATTCCAAACTTATCTACTATTCAAAGATAACTTGCTGTAGTCTGAAATCTTTGATCAGTTAAATGCTCGTGGGATGGGCAAAGCAGAAGTTCAAAGTGACTGAAGGTTTTAGGAACATGTGTCCCATAATGAGAGTAGATAATGGGCCAGCTGGCACTTGAGCTGGAAACCTTGGGAGAGTTCTATTCTTAACTCTTTCTTCACTCTATGCCAAGGGCGAACTTCCTTAGGCCACACTGAAGTTGCAGGGATGGGACAATTGTGACTTCCTCAGCCAATAATACTTTGGGTATTAAGTTGAAGTGAAAGGAATGGCATTTCTATTAGCAATTGGCCCACTCAGGTTCTCTCCACTTACATAATTTTAAACTTTTCCCCATTAACATACGGGTACTAAATGCATTCTCCATAATCAAAGAGGCTCTTTAAAAATGGCAAAGCCTCCCAACTTTTCAACTTTTCTTCTTCAGTAATGACTTCCTCCGTAGCATTATGATCACTAATGCACTTCGGAATGTATCGGTCAGGGATTGTCTTTTCTAAAAGGGATCATTTGGAGGAAGTTTGACAAGTGGATTTTGAAACATTATTGCAAATTTAATTCAGCCCTGATCATGACACACGTGGTGAGTCCTACTTTTCAGATGAGATCAGGTGTGTTCGGAGTGGTATGGCTGTAGACAAGTCCTACTTTTCAAATTTTGTTAGTTTTACTATAAACATATTGGTGTCTCAATTTTCAAATTGTGTTAGGTGGATTTTGAATGAATTGGTCATATACTGTACTAGAATGGCATGTAATATAATATTCATTATGTAATGCAGATAAAAGTGTTAATTAAATAAATATTTCATGGGAAACATACCCTCCGGCATAGGAAAAATATAGAGAATCCCCCAATGATGATAATCACAAGAGAACAGAGAAAAGCAATGGAAGCATATACATAGTTTAAAAATGTTGGGAGAAAATATTTTTCAAAGGTATCTTTCCCTTAGACATATTTACAAGGATTATAACTTTTAAAATCATATTTTATAACTAAAATTCTGGTTTTAAAAGTATTTTGTCATGTTTTAATATTAAATATTTCCTGTTTGTTTAGCCAATGTATGTGACGGGAGCAGCTGTAGGTCGCTGTGTTCAGTGTTGGGTGTACGCATGAGTGCTCCAACAGAACACCTGGCTTTGTATTAACAGGCTGAGAGAGACAGGCGAGGAAGAACTGCTGCCAACGGGTGAAGCAGAATTCTTGTTTTCAATATGTTGCATAGTTGCGTTGATCTGGTTAGGAAAACAGAAACTACTCTAGTTATGTTAGCAGAGAAGATCTGACACGAGAAGCTGTTTTGACAGATATTAGAGGCCTGGGAATGCAAAGAAGGAGAAAGTGTGGAGGAAAAAGAAAAACTGCAGGAAGCAGCTCTCACCCCGGGTCAGGGGAAAGAAGCACAGAATCCATCAGAACCTGAAGGCCAGGAGGAGACCCAGGCTCCAGGAGCTCAGAGGAGTCCCAGGGAGTCAGGATGCCCCTGGCCACTTGTCTGAGGGGCCCCTGGCCAGCTGCTACTGATACATGGGCGGCTCAGAGGAGTTCCCCAGGAGCTGGAAGCCTTCTCTAGGGAAGATCCTCACGTGACTGCGGAGGGGTCTCTTAGGGGTGCAGATGGCCGGTTCTGGGAGGAAGGTAATGACTGTGCTTGGAGCAAATGCCTCTGTGGGGAAGAGCTGTTGCTGGGCAACTCTGTGGGACCAGGAAGCTACCAGGAAGGGACTGCTCCCTCCTCCCTCCTCTTGTCCTCAGGCTCCCTATGCAGAGCACTTGGCAAAGAGATGTTGTCTGTAGAGTTCCCACCCTCGGGACACAAAGCAGCATGCAGAAAGGACAATCCGAAGAGGACAGGTGATGACCTGGCCATGAGGACAGTCCCCATACATTAGTTGTCCTGAAGCTGAGTACTTTACCACCTGAGCAGGACTTGCAGAAGGTATGCCTATATTATTTTTATTGCCTTAACACATACAATTTATCACTTTAACTATTTCTAAATGTACAATTCAATGGCATGCAAAAACATACACACTGTTGTGCAAACAGCACCACCATTCATTTCCATGACATTTTTATCTTCCCAGAGAAGCAATCCATACCTGTTAAATGTTACCTTACCTCCCTGCCACCTGTTCCCACCACCCTTGCAAGCCTCATTCTACTTCCTGTCTCCATGAGTCTGACTACTGAGGAACTTCACAGGAGTGGGCTCACATGGTGTGTATCCCTCTGTGACCGGCTGTTTCCACTTAGCTGAAGTTTTCCAGGTTCATCCATGTTGTAACAGTGATGGAATTTCCTTCCCTTGTAAGAGGGATGAAAGTGGAATCTGGGTTCAGGCCTCTCAGTCCAGTACTCACAGGCAGCAGGAAAGGATGCATCCAGAAGGGAGTTGAGCATGTAATGAATGCACCCTGCCTGGGAGGAGAGATCAGATGTCTCTACTCTCAGGTGAGGGCGGGTACATCTGGAGGCCACATCTGGGGCTCCACATGTGCCACCTGTGTGAAGAAGACATAGTGATCTTTAGTTAAGATCATGCCTGAAAAACCCAAAGGCCAGTAGAATCAAGGACAGCAGTGAAGAGGGGATTGCTTCAGAGGCACTTTTACTGCAGGCAGGTGGGAGGTGAATGTTTGCCTTAGAACAGCCATGAGCCACATGAGACAGGTGGCATCAGCTGTGACAGGTGGACAGATGAACAGATGCCAGTTGACAAATGCTGCTGGTGGGCTGGATGACCAGCTACTGGGGGGACTGTCATAATCCACAGTGGGATATTGGCTCCCCTGTGTGGGGACACTGCAGCTGCGAGGTCTCTGGTTATGGGGTCTGTAGAGACCTGGTGGGACATCCCACGAGGACATGTAAGTGCCCATGAGATAGATAGCAGCTACCAGCCACCGTCATGCCCAAGATCACAGATGTGAGCCGGTATAGTCCCACTTGGGAAGGGTGTGTCTGGGCCTTGGCCTCTCCTGGGCCCTCCCCTGTAACCATGCACCCTGAAAAGATAGGAACCATGCTGGAGCCAGGTTGAGAAAAACAAGAGAGACCATTGCCCTCTGCAAGGTCACTTGTAGCAGTAGGCCCAGTCTGGGAGTGAGAAGGTTTCACAAGGGAAATAAAATTTGGAGCCTTGATTTTATCCTTGATTTCCAACAGGAAGTGTTTCATGAATAAAGAACTTGGTGGGCATTTTTTAAAATTTGAAAGTTAAGGAAAAATCTGTGGCCCTGTCCAGGTTTCAGGAAATTTCAAGAGCAGCAAAACGAGAAGCCCCACATAAAAGGCTTCTGGGGTTCTAAAGCCCCTGCAGTCTCTGCTTGTCTGACAACATGGGCAGCTTTGCAAATGAAAATGTCTCGTAATGAAGGCTGTGGGCAAACTGAGCCTATGGAAATTGCATGTGCTGATGTGGGGTTGGTGGAAAAAGACACCGTGGAAGCCACTGTATTGCTTGTAAAATAAGCAATCTGCTCCTTTTGCACAGAAGGAGGAATGAATTGAAACAGCAGCAGGTATGGTTTCGTTTTTCTTTTTTCTCTGGCCATGTAGTCGGCTGGGTCCAGCTGCAGCCCTGAGATCGACAGGTGTTTGTGGCCTGTTAACAAATCATAAATCTGAATTTGTCAGATCACATCAGAGGGAAGCAAACAAGCAGAGACAGCATTGTAGAAAACTTTTCCTAAGAGAAAAGAGTGAAATTAGAACAGGAACCAGCCTGATATCTGAGATCACACATACGGGGATTAATTTTTTTTTTAATTGAATGAGAGTGAGTGAAACATGTCTTTATGCTGAAAGGCAAGATCCAACAGTGAGGGAGAAACTTAGGGAAAATTATAGGAAGTAAGATTTCATTGTCCAAAACAATGTTAGATTTAGCACATTGTGGGTTGCTATATAGTATAGTACTGATGGCTAGATTGCCACATTTCTTGGCAAGAGGATATGAAAATAGATACAAATAAATTAGTGGGAGCACTGCTATGAGCCCAAGGAATCAGAACATCCACTCTTACACAACATATTTATTATTGGTATCTTATATTTGTTGATAAATGGATGCTATTTAACCATTGAACATATGTAGACCCCAGAAGAAAATCTAGAACTTTTTTTCTACCTCTTTCTTCTAAAAGTAACAGGCCAGAAAAAGTACTTTTAAATTGGTGCTCCAGTTTCCAGTGGACAAATATCTGCTACTATCATATATGCCAGATAAGTGGTAGATATTGTGGATAAAGAAGTGTCAGGTGTGATGATTGACGAAAAACAGTTGAAAGAGAAGTTAGAAGGAAATGTACACTTGTCAGTATAATTTCTTTCAGTTCTATGTCAGAAGTAGAAACTGACTCTTGATGTTTAGATTAACTCAGCATTTACTGAGGCACTGTGGGAAGCAGAACATAGAGAGCCAGAGAAACAGACTGGGAAAAAATAAATGCACTCCATGAAGAAGTAAAGGAAGTGCATTCCAGAGCCTGAGACACAACAGCCAGTGTAAACTAATGCCAGCTTTGTCAGTGAAGAGTGCACCAGAGACCACTGCCACACTCCTCCTAGGAAGACAGTATACACTAGACCATGTGCTCAGCTTGGAAGATTCTTCCCTGGACATCTTAGCCAAGTCTTTTGTAGACCATTCCAACATAATAAAAGGCCAGTGGCATTTTAAGTAATAAGTATGTGGTGAAATTAGTGAGACAACATTGTTTAGACTTTAGAACTGTAAAGTGAATTTCTTGGTCAAAAGCAGTGTGCTGTGAGATGCCATATTAGTTTCATTAAGATAATACATCAGTACAGTCTTGTGCAGGACATGGCATACTCGAGATGTGTAATCAAGACAGTTTAGTGAAAGACCTGTTTACAAATCATCCCACAAGGGATGGCATATTGCATCAGAATTAGCAACAGGAAGAAGCCACCACCACCCCTGGTCTTGAGGGTGAAGGAGAAAGACTAGTTACCAGGAGCTGACAAGAACTTGAACACTGAGAAAGAGGTTCCCAGTAGGAATTGTGATAGTCTGGTAAGAGACAAAGCAGTTGCCAAGCCCATCTCACTAGGGAGGAATCTGAGGTAATAGACACATGAGGTCTGTCTCTTTCTGCCTCCTCCCAAATACTCCTTCTGCTTCTTGAAGATGAAACCTGAATGGAAGTTTGAGAGCAGGAAGCTTCCTTACAGAGCTTTCTGGCAGTGTTGCTACCACGTGATGTTACTAACAGCATGGTGGGCCAATGAAGAATATTCAGATGCCTATCGAATGCCTATTCGACTGAGTCCAGTTGCTGCCTTTGAAGAGAGAAAATGCCCCCAGAAAGTCACCTTCATTGCGGACAAGTTCCTCTGAATATTAAATAATGCCTGTGGGTCAGGATTTATCATTTCTGCCAGTCAGCTGAGCATTCAGCAAAATCAGCCAGGAGAGAGAAAGACCATTGTTATTTTGCATATACAGAGCTGGCGTCTTGGCCAATGTGCTCACCTTGTTAATGGGCCCAAAGAGCAGGCATGAGAGAATAAAAAGCTGAGAATGAAGGTCACCTTGACTATCTTATTTTCTTTCTTTTTTTTTTTTGTTTTTGTTTTTTTTTGTTTTGTTTTGTTTTTTTGAGACAGGGTCTTGCTTTGTGGTTCAGGCTGGCCCTGAGCTCAGCCTCAAACTCACATCACAGCAATCCTCCTGCCTCTGCCTCCCGAGTGCTGGGATTACAGGCGTGAGCCACCACGTCCGGCACTGTGGTATGTGGTACTGATTGCTTCTGGGTGTGAGTCTCCATGCCCAGTATGGTATGTGGTTACTGGGGATCAAACCCGGGGCCTTGCGCTTGCAAGACAGGCGCCAGAACCACTGAGCTAACTCCCCAGCCCCTATCTTATTTTCTTGAGTTTAAAATATTCTAACACTGTGAGCTGTCATGAGCAGTTCATCGATATGATTATTCTCCAAACTGTATCTCTGTCTCTGTATCTCTGTATATCTGTATTTAACCAGCAAGTCTGGTAGCTACCACATGGCCAGGACCAGGCCACCATGCTGTACTCCATCTGATCTTTCAGCAAAAGACATGTGGCATCTCAATCTGACTAGGCCACTATTGAGTGCCGATTTGATGTACTAGTTGCACGAGCTACTAGATCCTCTTCAGTGACCCGGTTGGCCCATTGATTCCAGATTGTCTGATCAGGGCATCATACTGGAAAACAATGAACCATCTAAAGTTGTATTTCTCTGTTGAGGCAATCCAAAAGAGACAGTATGTGGATACTTACGCCAGATCTTTGGCTTCTAAATTTAGCTGTTAGTAATTATTCTTTCTGTATGTTAATTCTTCCGTGTTTGACATTAGAATTGTCTTTCTGGAGCATGCTGGAAAGTGGCTGCTTATTGAGCCGGGCACAGGGACAGATGGAAGGAACACGGTGTGGAATGGCTGAACTGTGACCCACTTCCTTTACCTCCCTCTGGTGGTGGAGTTGTAGGGACCACAAGGATATAAGGATTGTTCTTACCAAGCATAGGAAGGGGTGCTGTATCTGTAAATTTCACTCCTATTTTCAGAGTCCAGATTTCCTCCTGAGTAATGTCCTGAACTTCATATAAAATGCTTAGTAAGACTATGCATTCAAGTAATTTATGAGCCTGTAGGTTCTGTCTAGTTCCTGTACAACTTCAAGAGCGCAGAGAATCAAGCTCATATCTTTCCTTAAGAATTGATTAGCTCAGTGAGATTTAGCTCATGGAGATTTAGCTCAGTGGTTCCAGTGCCTGCCTAGCAAGCGCAAAGTCCTGAGTTCAATCATCGGTAACCACATACAACAATATTGGGTGTGGTGTTTCATGCCTGCAATCCCAGCACAAGGGAGGCAGAGGCAGGCGGACTGCTGAGTTTGAGGCTAGCCTGGGCTACAAAGTAAGTTCAGGGTCAGTCTAAACTACAAAGGGAAACTCTATCTCAAAAAAAAAAAAAAAAAAAAAAAAACAAATTTAAGATTTTTTTTAAGAGAATTGATTATAAAGGATTTTTTCTTTCATAAGCAATTCAAATGCTTCACTGCCTTGATTTTACAGCCTAATGTTCTGTTTGTATTCTGGTGACAGTAGCATTGCCCCTGAAGCTTTGCCTTACTTGGACATTCAGAGTCTATACTGTCAGGGATTAATTTAGTTAGCTTTCAGCCATTGTGTATGGTTGACTGCCAGACCTTGTCTGGAACATTAATAATGCTTACATAATTTTCATATTTTCTAAATGGATTGGATTATAACAATTACCAATGGTTCTTTTAAAAATAATTAATCAACTGTTTGAATTACAAGCACCAGAAATAAGTTCTGGACCCCTTAAATCAGAGAAGACAATTTCCTGAAATACAGTAGGAATGGTATAGCATCAGCAAAGTGCAGGCTGGAGAATGGGCATGAGCCAGTCAGTGAAAAGCAGGGCCTGGCAGCCCCTTTTGATCAGGGTACTGCTACAGGACCTGGAGCTGTTGTCACTGATGTTTACGAATGGGGGTCCTTTGTTTGCCCAAGAATGTCTTACTTTCGACTCAGAGTCCAGAATGAGAATTCCTGATAGCTTCTACCTAAGTAATATGACAAGGTCATTTGCGTGTGGCAGACTATACCTGGTATACAAGTAAACACGACTTACAAAGCCTAAAATAATAGAAATGTATCTTCTTATATAGATATGGAGGCCAGATACTCTGAATCAGTTCATCAGCAGGGCCATGCTCTTACTGTAGGGTCCTTATCTTTTGTAGCTCCTGATGGTTCTAGACCAGTGACAAGGAATTTTCTAGAGCTTTTAATCATAACAGTAGCTCTCTGTGATTGGCATGTCGTAGGCTCATCACTGCAGATATTCCTTGGCTTTGGCAGCACCACTCCCATCTCCGTATCTCTTCTTCTACCTTCTCCTCTTCTCTCTCATAGTATCTACATCTATATCTGTACAGTTTGGAACAGGACTGAGGTGAATGATACAGAATATCTCACCTTGAAATCATTTTTGTAAATAAGGCTGAAGCAAGCTCCAGACATATCTTTTTGAGGCCACCAATCCCTTCAATCATTCCCCTATGGGGCAAGTAGTAGGAAACACATGCTTCCGTGTTTTTGCTGGAGGAGTGGGCCCCGTGTCTCAGCATTACTCTACTGAGTCCTCAGTCTAAAGTGCAGGTGAGTATCAAGTGGCCAGTGTATATCAAAGAATGGCCTTCATGATGCCAGAATAGAGGTGCATCTGGAGAGTTCAGAGGAAGCCAGGAAGCACCAGAGGGAACACGGAGAGACTTAGTGGAGAATGTGGCCCATTAGGCCCAATTGATGCCTGTTAGGTGGTCTAGAGGAAGAAGGAAACTCCAGGCAAGGGAACAGATGAGAAAGAAGTACAACAAAGTCAGTTGTACTAAAGCATTCAGAGCATTGCAACTTGGGACCATTACACTAGAGTAAGAGCCTATTCCAGAACGTAAATAAGTCACCAAACTGGTTTGTTTTTTCTTCTGCCAAAGCAAGAGTTTTTCCATGAATAAAGTTATGAATTGAATTACTGTATGTCCTTTATATGGTCCTTATTTGTGGGAACAAAGAGTTTGCTGGCTGCCTACTGCCTGGAGAATCCACAGAGCATGGGGCAGAAGCTGGAAATAGGACACAATAACAGGAGAGAGTGGGTGGCTGGCATCCGATCACAGCAGGGTGCTCTTTGTGCCATGCCGAAGGGTTTGGACCAAGTGGAGCATGAGAATGAATCCACCAGGAAAATAAAGTACAGGTCAAATTCCAGGGGACAGAGTGATGGAAGCAGGGGCTTGGGACTGTGAGACTGTAGTATTCATTTACTTCACAAAACTCACTTCTTTATTTTTGTGTTGCTTTACAGCATCTTCATCTGTTTGAAGTGAAATGAGGAAGGGAAAGATGATGTAGTCAGTTTTTCATGAAGCTAAGCTTTCTTTTCACTTTAAAGGCTTTTTAGTTTGAAATTTCTGCCTCCTAACTGTGAGGGGAGTGTTCTGTCATCTCCATGGATGCATTAATAATCATTATAGGATTTAAATATCTCAGTCAGTGCTATCTACCCCCCATCTGTTTACCTGTGTCCATTAAAAAAGCACTTTTTTTTTTGTTTTGGTTCAGCAAATGGCCTTTTGAGATTTTTCTGGACTGTGAAATACACAAGAATGGAAGGTGCTGGACCAGGTAACAGCTTGATGTTAGCCTGAAAAATGTGGGGAAAGGAAGTGGGGGAAAAAGCAAGAGGTCAGGTCGAGGGGGATCCACGGAGGCGATCCTTGTCCGTCCAGAATGTACCAAACTTTGTAAGCATGTGGATGCTCTTCCTGGAATTCAAGTATATATTCAGGTCTTACTAATTCTGTGCTTTTGGCAGTGTCCTTGGAGTGCCTGTTTTGGAGTCACTTATAAAAGTATTTTTGAGAGACACTAGTACATAATAAATCCTCACATTTCTCTCTTGTTTCCATCCTTAGATAGAAAAAATCATTAGTTGACACAGACTTATAGCAAAGAACATGACCTTTACTTAAAACCTTTTTCAACAATCCCTCACCAGTAAAATGTCTGTGAGATTCCTCCTGTCCTCCTGCCTAGGCTATCCTTCCTGCGAGGAGCGAGGACAGATAATGAATGTTTTCCTTTTCTCTAATATTGCTCTTCTTTGTTATCAGAAAATCTCCGAGCAAGCTGCTGTTCTGGGGAGCTTGTTCCTTTCATCTCTGCACAGACTTAGAGCTGGTTTTGTCAAACTGACCTGAGAAGCGAATGCTTGGAGGAAGCTGGAGGCTGTTTTCATTTTCTCTACATCTCACATATGATCATCTTGTTCTTTTCTGGAATTATCTAATCTATAAAATCAAAATGAATTGCAATCAAGTTACAGTGGCTGTGGCTAGTCATATCCTGTGGGGGAGTGACATTTGATAATGAATCTCATGATCTAAATTGTGCTGGGAGTTCTGATTTTGTATCAAATTCAGAACAGTATCATCCTCTTTTTATCATTCTTTTTTATATTACTTTCCAGTAACCACAGTACACACATTCCCTGCCCAAATGTTATCACATTCATTTCCATGATTTAGATTTTGGAGGTAATATCCTACTCCTACATGAAATTCATTGAGATACATTCCCTGGAAAATTTCAAGAAAAACGAAGGATTTGGGGGAGTATTTGGCTGCTGGCCCCAAGTTATGCTGTCTGCTTGCTCTCAACAACTATTTTCTCACAGCCATCTGACTGTTCCTGATGGGCTTTTACAGAGGACAACATTCTCCCCGTGTCACATATTGTTGTCTTGAAGCCTTAAATGTGCTCTGCTCGTAGGCTCTAACTTGTTCCTTCCCTGCCATTTTCACCATGATCTCTGGCAAACCAAGAAAACATTTTGTGTGCAGCAGAGAATATTAATGAGACCATTTCACTGGCTCCATTATTTAGGAGTCATGGAGTCAAAGCATGGCCCCAAAGCACAGGAGCAAATGCTGCTTACTGTCCGCACTCTGTCAGTCACCAGCTCGTTTTCCCCTTGCTTGGTTGTTACTCTGTGCTCCTTTCTCTGGACCTTTTGATTCTAGACAGTGAGGCCCCACCACTTCTACTCTTCGCTGTTTCGCAGGTACCAGTACAACTGTTGCTCAGTGGATGCTGTCAGTATTTTTTAAAGTTAAGCCTAGTGGTGCTCTAACAGCAGGTAGCCAGTGGCTCCTTTATTACTGACGTATACAAGGGGGTGTATATCGGTGACTTCAGATGTTCCACCCTGATTTCTTTTCTTGCTGAGCAACCGCCTTTGATTTAATTTGCTCCCATGATGTAAATGCCGAGTCCTAGTTCAGTAATGACTTTTAGATGATTGTAATCCAGTCTGACTTCCTGAGCTTCCTGCTCATTTTACCATGTGTCTTTTAGATGCTACAGAGTAAGAGCCTCTGCATTTTAATTTTCTATTTCATTGTGTGTTTCCCGTATTAAATCCTGGGCTCAGGTGTGGTGAAGGGAATCTGGAGGAACTGTCTTCTTTATCCTTAGGGACTCATGTGTATCGAGTCTTACAAATATATAATTAGTGCTTATTGATCAGGAAAATGTGTATTTTATTCCAGTGTGAGAAATCCTTTTTCCTCCTTAAATTAACTTTGGCCTTAGTCATTGGTTAACATGCTGACCCTTTTCCTAAGAAAACTCACATACATGACTTACTCTCAAATTTCAGAAGGTTCAGTTTAGGAAACTTTACCCTAGAAGATAGCTTCCCATTTGCTGAAGGAAATGAGAGAAAATGCATTAATTTTAATACTAAATTGCAAGGATACATGGCTAGCAGAGTAAAACTTTTTAATGACATTATCTTATTTTGTCTTTACCCAGAGACCTTTTTGAGAAGATTATATGACATATATGTTTTAGACAGGAACATATTTGGGTCATAGTTTGGGAAAATTAAGCAATATATGTAAGTGTTTGGGGGTACAGTGGACCACATAGATAAATCTGCCTCCATTCCCACCCAGGCATTTCACAAAGTCCTTCCACATCTTTCAAAGTTCTTCCCACGGGCTACTTTTCCTGGCCAAGGTGTTGATGATTAAAGGACTCATTTCTGTGGGAATGATCCTAAAGGAAAGGCACATGGATGGACAAGTCAACTGGTACAATGGACAGATGCCCAAGGCAGAGCCCACATCCCAGCATCTAGCCTTTAGCTTGGTTCACCAGTAAACAAACACCATCTCCTCCACCCTTTATCCGAAGACTGTGTGAAGAAAAATGAGCCCCTTTAATGTCCTTCTTAAATATGCTATGTATTTAGCTTATTTGGCTTATTAGCTGTATTCAGCTTATTTGGCTCTCAACAGCACAGATCGTATAAATGTGATTCAGAGAGACCTGAGGTTAAATTATGTGCATGAATTCAAAAGACACAGAGAAGCTTTCCAATCACAGCCAGTGTTGTTTACATAGGAACCAAGACTGTGGTGCCAGTGGGATGCTGGGAGAAACCACGTCCTGGCACTCAGAATCACTGCACCTGCTGAGAGGTGCTGTGTGTGACAGTGCAGTTGCACATGCACACAACGTGGAGTCGAGGAAATGTGGCTGTGAGCTGCGATCTGCGCTGTAGTCCAGTTGTCTCATTCATAGGCAAACAATGAGGACCCATGGCATTTACTCCAGAATGACCTTTTCCTACCACACCAGACTTCTCTTATAATTCACATCCTGTGCCCCAAGATCTCTGGATTACAAAGAGCTTTTTGATATGGAAGGGGCAATTGTTTTTAAGTGGCTAAGAGCCTTTCAGGGAGTTTCATGATCAACTTATGAAAAAGGAAAAGATTACACATGAACAAAGAAAACATAAATAAACATAAATGATGAAAAATAACTAGGAGTATGCCTCAAAAGGATATGGAACAAGCTGGTAATGCGAACAAATATTGAGCAGTTCTGCTGCAGCCAAATGTTATAGTAGTTTGATGGTACTGTCTTAGTGAGCATACATTTAATTAAGTCAGTGGATTCAGTTGACTATCCATGTTTGCAATTTTTCCAGAAACAGGATGAAATTCTTTAATTTCATTTTGGAAGTGAGTATTGGATGTTTTACAGAAAGCTGAAGAGTGGGTTTATAACTTTAATATGTAATTCTGGCACTTTTCCCACATAATCTTTCCTTGTAGTCCTTTCTCCCTCGGTAATTTAGTCCTAGGTCAAGAGGTCAACTTGAGTCATAGCTGGAGCAATGACTTTATTATGTAAAATGACATTTAGCATTTTTTTGTTGCAGGGTCTGTGTTCCCTCTTCAGAAACTCTTCAGACGTGGTTCATCTTGGGAAGGACAACGCTGTTTGATTTCATTCCTGCAATGCTGCATCTACGGTGCACCCCGAGAGAGTCATGCAGAGTAATTGTCACCATCTGAGGGTGAAACTGCCCTGATTTATAAGGCAAGAAGTGATGTCCTGAATCCCAGAATGACCCAGGTTAGTAGCTGTCAGCTTTTACTGCCATTTAAATACTGGGGAAATTTTCGCTAATGAGCATGGTTAGTAAAAATTAATCTCTGCTTCTATCATTTAAAATTTATGACAATATCATATAAAGTAAATTGGAGTTTAGTTTTGTACCAGGTAGAAGAAAGTATTTGAAAATATTTATATGAGATTTTTTAAAGTGCATATTTAGCACTCTTCATGTTTTTCTGAGACTTAAGCACATTCTTTAAATGATAGTTTTTAAGATAATATGTAGATGTTAAGCTGAAAGCACCTTATATTAAGTAAAATACAACAGAGCTTCATATTTTATAATTTTTTCTTTTTGAGACAAGGTCTTGCTTTTGTAGGTCAGGCTGGTCCTGAGCTAACTATGTAGTTCAGGCAAGCCTTGAACTCACAGTAATCCTCCTGCCTCTGCCTCCTGAGTGCTAGGGTTACAGGCATGAGCCACCGTGCCTGGCATTGTGGTATGCAGTACTGATTGCTGGTGCGCATGAGTCACTATACCTGGCATTGTGGTATGTGGTTACCGGGGATTTAAATTGGGACCTTGTGCTTACACAGCAGATGCTGGAACCACTGAGGTAAATCTGTGGCCCACAGTGTATCTTTTTTTGAGACAGGGTCCCACTCTGTAGTTCAGGCTGGCTGTGACACCACGATGTAGCCCAGGAAAGTGTCTAACTCACAGCAATCCTCCTGCCTCTGCTTCCTGAATGCTGGGATTACAGGCTTCGAGAGCCACCACACCCAGCATTGTGGCATGTGCTACTGATTGCAGATGAGAGTGAGTCACCATGCCCGGCATTGTGATATGTCGTTACTGGGGATTGAACTTGGGACCTTGCATTTGCCAGGTAGACTCTGGAACCACTGAGCTAAATCCCCGGTCTGATATTTTATAAAGTTTTATAAAAATGTTCAAAGTAAAATAGGGTGAAGGGGCAAAATAATGAGATTATAACAAAAAAGTAAGGAAACAAATTTTATGTATATGGGGGGGTGGTAGGGTGGGTAGGGCTATGGGAAAAAATGAGAATTAAGTTGTGTGTTATACTGCTACAAATCCCCATTATGGAGTGAAATCATAATGCGTATATGTAATGTACCAATAAAGATTTTTAAAAAGTAAAATAAAATTGAATTGGTGTTATAAAAATTTTTAAAAAATGGTGACAATTATCTGCCCATGAAACCTCTTTAAAGTAGAACTGTCCTAGGCAGAGAAGCATAAAACACAATCAGGAAAACTGAGTCTTAGCTCGTCATTCGTGTGAGTACCAACTGGCTCCACCATGGAGGGGGTATTTACAGATCATGACCAGACTTCAGGAGCAGTTTGTCTGCAGAAAAGCCTCGCAGAGGCAGCCCTAGACACAGCTCACTGTAATTAATTCTTTAGTAATGCTTCATGTTAGCACCGTCTGGGCTGCTATATATGTAAATATATTTCTATGTAAATAATATACATATGTGTATGTGATATGCATATGTGAGTCAGACATGGCATTTACCTTCCAGCAGCTGATCATCCAGTTAGGAGCACGTCAGAGTGGGGTGTTCAGAATGGTACTGGGAGAAATGAAAGCAGCGGAGATAATACATCTGCAGTGTATAGAAACATTGGGAGAGATCACTCCTGTAGTTACCCCGACACCTCCGCGAAGGAAAGAGAAAGTGGATGTAGCACGTAGGTGAGACTTTGGGAGGGAAGGTGATAGAACATTTCAGGTGATGGCGAATAGCCTGCTGCCCATACCACAAACCTGAACAGAGAACTATATACAGGCAAGAAAAAGGAGTCCACTTTATGTTGCTGTGAAGTACTGGGTACTGCTCAGAAAACAGGTTCGTTTAGTCTACGGTTCTGGGGTGCGCAGTCCAAGATGGGGTGGGCCCCCTTAGGTGGCCTCTGATGAGGCCTCCTTGCCTACCTCTTAGTTGGGAGAATGGCATGAGAGAGACTCAGCAAGTTAGATGGTTGCTGTTTACCTAAGGATTTGCCCCGGGAGAAGTGAGTCATCCTACCAGATGGGCTCACTACCTCTCAGGAGTGACGCCTCCGTGACCTTGTCACCCTGCACTGGGCTCATCAAGGTCCTATCTCTTTAAAGTTTGCACCATCTGAATGTCACCCTCTTGGGGACCACACAGCCAACTTGTGACGCACTGGGGACACCACCAAGCCACATCCAAACCGGAGCGGTAGATTTATTTGGGTGGAGCTGAGATTTTTAATGTAGTAGTTCCAGTGTGTAGAATAGGAAATTAGACAGCAGCCTCCACAAGGCAGGGAGGGTCTGATGGCAGATCCAAGGAGACAAGCTTCATCCTGTAGACAGTAGAGGACACAGAAAGGATTTCAAGGAAAGGGTAATATAAAAGCACTACTCTAGGAATATTAATCCATCCAGTACTCATGGGAAATAGAGGTTTCAATCTGAATTATTATTATTTTTAGTTCATGGAGAGGTAATTACAAATTATAGCCACCAAACCAAGAACGGTGTAAATGCCAGTCAGTCCCTGGGGATGGGAGCCACCTTTGCAGACACAACAAAGCCTTTTCACTGTTTTCTAGACCTCTGGGGGGCAAAGTGAAATATCTCATCTCCTTGATGACACAGTAGGAAAACCTTCTAGAGCATTTTTAGCTCCTCTAATTATCTTCACTCTATATGTGTGTGTGAGTACTGCATATTTGACAGTGGTCACTAGGAAGTTACAGATTTGGAAAAGGACCTTTTCATTTTATTGTATCTGTGGACACATCATGTATTCAAAATTGCCCTTGAAATCATATGGCTGTTGCCTCTGTGGCTCAATGCACCCATCTACAGAGAGACTATTAAGGGTGGGAAGGGTAATAGTTGCTGACAGAAGGGAATGAGGAAACTTTAGGGGTTGTGGGTGTGTTCATTATCTTAATTGGCTTAGTTGTCTCAAGTGTACACATTTCAAAATTTATCAAATGGTTCACTAAAAATATGTGCAAATCCTTACATGCCTATTATACACAAGCAACCCTTAAAAATAAAATTTAAAAATATAAAAGAAATACTGTATAGCTACGATTTCCCATTTCATTATTTAATTATTCATTAAACATCGTTAGACCACCGAAGTTAAGAACACACTCTCTAAAATGCCAAATTGACATGCTGAGGATTTTAAACTGAAATTGCAGAAGGGAAATTTGGCTTGCCTTTCTTTCCTTACATGCAGTAAACCATAAAGATTCTTCTGCAAGGGGTTGCCTTCACATACCAAGACAGGAAAACAGCCTTGATCACTCGAGTCATAACTGGGCCTGCCGTGACCTTAATAAAGGAACTCTTTGAAGTAACCCTTATCTTCCACTGGTTTCTACATCACTCCCCTCCCCCACACTTCCTAATGACATCTTCAGAGTTCATTACCCTAGTCCAGGGACCCATTTTTCTTCTCATTCTTTTACAAAGTTGCTGCTCTTTGTTCAAAAAGTATAAAAGCATTCTACTTTCATCATTACTTCAGAATGCATTTCTTGGTGACAAACTACATGTATATGTATGTGTAAGTGATACATTTTTTGTTCTTGTCACTTGTGAATCATTTTATGTATTAATTGGCTTCCTAAAGGCAGCCAAATGCCCTTAAAAATTAGGTGGAGGCTTCACTGCTGTAGACATATTATATACACATACTAGGGGTAATGGCGGCTTAACAAGAATGTATAAGAAGTGTTATTTTTTTTTAGAAATGCAGTCTAGTAGCAGTAATTAACACTTCTAGAGAACACTATAATACTTTACAGAATGTGATACATTTCAAGTCCTACATAGTGTAGTTATAATGGTGCTACATTTATTTGAGAAAGCTGGAGAAGGCCACAGGCAAAGTTGCTTCTTAGCTCACAATATAACATTTATGAAGTGGGATAAAATCTGCATTCAGTTCTCTCACAGTTTTGTTAGAATACTGTTATTAAAAAGGTAAAATCAGGGCAGGGGAGTTAGCTCAATGGTTCCAGTGCCTGTCTTGCAAGCTCAAGGACCTGGGTTTGATCCCTGGCAACCACAGACAATACTGGGCGTGGAGACTCACCCCAGTAGCAACCAGTACCACATACCACAGTGCCGGGCGTGGTGGCTCACGCCTGTAATCCCAGCACTTGGGAGGAAGAGGCAGGAGGATTGCTGTGATGTGAGTTGGAGGCTGAGTTCAGGGCCAGCCTGAACTACAAAGCGAGACCCTGTCTCAAAAAGATAAAAAAAATGAGAAATTTAAAAAAAATAAAAAGGTAAAATCAGTACATTATCTAGGAAAAACAAGTTATCTTGTAATGGAACACGACTGTCTTTATTTTACATGCTCTAGGTATCCACCATTCCTTATACTAAGCTAAGCTGTTTATTCCTTTTTGAAAAACAGAGGAATTTAAAAATACTTCAGTTATCATGACAAAGAAAGTTTCCCTGTAGAGACAAGAGAAGGGGAATTTGCCAAGTCACACACTGACTCGTAAGCTTCTGCTCAGAGGTACTCTTCGTCTTTTCTGATCATATTTAATATCCTACACAAGTCACATGGCTTTGCTGAAACTCAAGTGAGTGAAGTATTATCCTAATCCTGCACTCAGAGAAGAAAAGCTAAACACTTCTGACTTCTCAGTGGGAGGAACCCGAATTCCAGAAACAGAAATCACTCATACCTTTTACTCTGCTCTTCAGGAAGCATACCAAGTCAGTTCCCACTTCTCTTAGCTTCCCGTTACTTTTTCTTCTCTCTTCCATTCTCTAAGGGGTAAAAACTGGAAATTAAAAAGAAAAAACAAACAGCCCAAACACATGGTGTAGGACATCTGTTGAATTAGGGTGGACTCCTACGGAAGTAAGGGAAGAAAGCCAACAAGTTTAAATTTAGAGGGAATTACTGGCCATCTGAGTTGGCAAGGGTAGAGATTGGTCTCTGGGACGGCAGACACCAAGACCTCAGAGACTGAAGGAAGACTGTGCTGATGTGACTCTTTGCTCTCCACACGCTCCCTGCTGTCTGACCTCACTCTCTGCCCAAGATAGTGCTGTGCCATATGGCGAGTAAGATGCGCCAACAGCTTGACTTTAACCTCCTTCCAGCTCTACATTACTGCAGACAAGCCTCTCTCCCCATGAGCTCTACCCAAAGACTCCTCAGGAGGCCTCTGCTGGACTCAGCTTTACTCCCTAGGTCACCTTTGAACAACTCTGTGCATAGACATGGGAGACAGTAAATGGCCAAGCTGGAGTCACTTAACCTATCCAGGGAGGGCAACTTGTGATTGATCAGAAGGAGGAGTGCAGTGAGTTAGATTGGACCAATAGGGACAATAGCTATTGTAGTTTACTTGGAGGTAGAGGTTCCTGGAGTGTGCTTTTAAATGGAAATCTGACAACATCCTTTTAAACTCACCTGCCAAAGCATTTATGAGAAATCCAGGTTAGTTCTGCTAATTTTTCTGTGCATTACTTCATAGGACATCTCCCTGTCTTCTGCAGTATTTTTCCTTTACTCAAGACTCAGCAAGTCAGTTAACCACATGAGCCTTCATTTCCCAAGCATGGAGCTGTAGGACATTATTGCTGACTCTTCATTCTTATCTTCACACACCTGACTTTGCTGTCCTTCATCCTCTCTCCCTCCCTCCGTCCCTCCCTCTCCCTCTCTCTCTCTCATGCACACTTCAGCATCTCTCTCTTACACACACACGCGCATGCACGCACACACACACACACACACACACACACACAGACTAGATTTATTTTATTATTAGAAGGCAATTCTCCATGTTCTTCTCTGGTGTCTGCATGTGTATTTCTGTGTATTAACTTTTGTTCTGGGATATCTTTTCAGGGATGGTTGGCTAACAAACAACCTGGAAAGATAGAAAAATGTCTCTTTTGGGTAGCAGGTTTTATCAGTCTAGGATCATATGTCTTTCTGTAGGGCAAGGAAGGTTGACTGGGGCCTCCCTTAGAAGACAGAGGGGTCCTAGGTTTAGAATTCTTCACCAGTAGCACAAACCCACTGTGTGCAGATTTTCTGCCAGGGCCTGTCTCTGCACATCTCCATGGGAGGCCACGAGAACCAGTGCAGCCTTGCATCTTGTGCTATGTGCTGTGCCATGGGTATTAAGATCACCTGCTCCTGCCTTCTATCTTACAGCTTTTCCAGCATCTGTGAAACTATAGCAAGCCCATTTGTTAGCCTGCGAACAGATTTGGGTGGTTCTTAGCAGAGGTATAATGTACTTCCAGTAAATATACATCCTGTTGAGGTTAAAAACCAGGGATAGGATATAGCATTGTGGTAGAGCACATGCATAGCTTGTATAAGGCTTTGGTTGAATACCCAGTACTAAAAAAACAAGTTGTAAAACCACCACCACAAACAAGGCATGGGGTGTTTGTATAATCCTCAAAACTTCTCGCATTTCCCCTTTGCAATTAGTTTTATTGCTTCAGTCCCTGGCTTGCATTGGCCAGAGTTCAGTACACTTGGCTTGTTGTTTTACTTTTATAATTATAAAAAGAATTTTGAAAATTATTTAGAATTGGAAAAAAAAAATGAACAGATAAGGAAGCATACACTATGGGTTTCTTTGGAGTTAGAACAGGCAGGAAGTGAAAATGATAGGTCCTGTAGAAAAGTTCAGGAAGTGGAGAAAATATCAAATAACATGATTCTGAACAGGAATATTGGAGCCTGACAGAGAAAGTATCCGATCTATGCCGAGGCCGAGGAAGGCAGGCAGAACGGGGGCAGGGGAAGGACAGGAGAGGTAGCCCCCTGTCCTGCAGCCTCCAGAGCAAATCTGTCCTTCCTTTACTCTTTCTGTTATGTTTTGTCATCATATTCATTATTGTTTTTGACATTCAGCATTCAATTTTGTTGTTTGTTCATTACAAGGTTACATTATATATTTTATAGACCCTTTGAATGGTAATTAAAATATAGATGGCAGCACTTCCGGGACAATAGTGTTATGTGAAGGGTAAAATAGTGAGTTTAAATTGTTCTTTAATTAAATAAACATTTTTCCTGTCTTAGGAAAGCTAAAGATTTTTTTTTTAGGTTTTTTTTGAGATAGGGTCTCTCTTTGTAATTAAAGCTAGTTCTTAACTCAGCCTTGAACTCAGCAGTCCTCCTGCCTCTGCCTCCTGAGTGTTGGGATTACATGCTTGGGCCACTGCATCTGGAACTGTGATGTGTGGTGCTTATTGTTGGTGGGCATGAATCACCACTCCCAGTTTTGTTGTATGCAGTTACTAGGGATTGAACTTGGAACCTTGGGCTTGCAAGGCAGGCACCAGAACCCCTGAGCTAAATCCCTGTCCCTGGAAAGCTTGGTTTTTAAGAAACAGAAATAAAATCAAGTGAAGAGCTAAATTGGAATTTGATAGAGGCAAAGGCAGGAAGGGGACTCAACCTGAATCGGTACCATGAGATAAAGCTTTTGTGGAGTTGAATGACCCAGGGTTGCTGCCTGGGTCCCATCTGGGAACTGGACCTAGAAGGCTATCCCCCAGCCTCCCTCCCTCCACTTCTCTCTCTTCCACAGTGTACATTAAGTATCACCATCTCTCACTGTGCTCTGCTCACATTTATGTGCCAGATCTGTTTTCTCTTGACTCATCCATGTATATGTGGTTTAAAACAGATGCCACGTGACTAGTAGTCAGTCACCTGTGGTCACCTGATATTTAAGTCTTAGTGTAGCATCCTTCCACATGGGTCCCAGGCGATATAGCTGGGGCTCCAGAAGCAGCTGCTTCCAAGTTAGCAGTGAAGAGCCACTCTATTCTGTTTGCCTTCTGACTTTCTAGTTAAAATATAACAGTCTTGTCCTGTCCACTAAAATTATGTGAGTATTGAGGATACACAGGGAAAATATCATCTTTGTTTTTAGGGGAACTCTCAAATGGAAAATCATTAAAGTAACATTTCCAAAAATGGAACTTGGAGTATACATTTTCAGATTACATAAGAGGTGTTTAAATGAAGATAAAAGTGCTATAGGTTCAATGATTCTGAGAAAAACAAGAACTAAAAATCAATGCGACTCTCTCCTGCAGAATTTCTGGAACCCTGTAGTCCACTGGTATGCATTTTGCTATCAGAGGAAGAGTGTTGCATATGATGTTGACAGCTCACCTTTTCTCTCTGGAGTATTTTATGTGTCTGGGATTTGATAGCACAAGTTAGAAAGCTCAGCCAAACTAACTTTCCTAATATGTCTTATTTGGAATCCACTGCTTTTGTTTCATTGCTAGTTTTATTACCTTACAAATGCTACCAAATCCACAAGAAATTAGCTTATATAGTATTAGTATTTACTAGAGAAAAAGATAAAACAGAAGATATGTAAATATACAAGAATTTATAAGGTACAGGCCAGGGATTTACCTCAGTGGTTCCAGCATCTGCCTGATAAGCTCAAGGTCCCGAGTTTGATCCCTGGTAACCACACACCACAGTGCCGGATGTGGTGGCTCACACTTGTAATCCTAGAACTCAGGAGGCACAGGCAGGAGGATTGCTGAGTTTGAGGCTGAGTTCAGGACCAACCTGAACCACAAAGCAAGACTCTGTCTCAAAAAAAAAAAAAAAGAAAGAAAGAAAAAGAAAAGAAAAGATAGAAAGATAGGATGTAACACACTTAGATATGTTTCTGAGATTGCTATGACATTTTTATGGGGAAAGCATGGAAGAACCAGAGAACTTGTTTTCAGGCTCTTGAAATAATTCGGCTAAGAAAGGAGCCCTTTTTTTAAGATAGACACAGTAATGGAGTATAGAAATGTTTGGAATCCAAAGATACTAAAAAGGTTCAACTCACAAGGCTTCTTGATTGTTGTAATGAGCTACCTGATATAAAAAATTAAAAT
>PVIR01018446.1:0-33373 GCA_004026965.1 Petromus typicus | reverse complement strand
GTTAGATACTTCTATGTTTTTAACTTTTCCCGAATCCCACATAACTGGTCTCATAATGTATATCCTTTTGAAACTGACTTCTTTCACTTATTAATATACATTTAAGGTTTTTAAATGTGTCTTCATAGCTTGATAGCTAATTTCTTTTTAGTGTTGAGAAATATTCCAGTATTTGAACATCACAGCATCTTTATCCATTCATCAGCTGAAAAACATTTTGTCAATTTTCATATTTTGGCAGTTATGATTGAAACTACCATAAACATTTACATGCAGATTTTCATGCGAACATGTTTTCGCATGACCTTCTTGGGGTCACTGCCAAGGAATGCCATAGTCAGATCATATGCTAAGAATTTGTTTTAGGAGAGACTATCCAACTGTTTCCAAAATGACTGTACCAGCTGGGCATGATGGTGAGAGCCTACAATCCCAGCACTAGGAAGGCAGAGACAGGAGGATTTTCACAAGTTGAGGCCAGCCTGAGTTCCATAGGGAGCTCCAGGCCAACCTAGACTACATAGCAAATGCTGTTGCAAACAACAGAAGTGACAAACAATGAAACAAAAAAGAATAAAGAGAAAGGTCTGTACTGTTTTGCATTCCCAGACAATGGGAATTATCATTGATCTACTTCCATTTGGTGACATATTTCAGACTTTGGCCATTTTCACAGTTATCTACTATTATCTTCTAGTTATTTAGTTTGTATTTTCTTGATGACATATGATGTAGAGCACCATTTCATATGCTTGTCTTCTGCCTATATATATGCTTGGATGAAATATCTTTTAAAGTCTTTGGTCTGCTTTTAATTGAGTTTTTTTTAAATTCTATAACTGAAATTTCTGTACATACTTTGTATAACAGCCCTTTATTAGTTCGATATTTTGTAAATATTTTGTGCCTCTGTCTAGCTTGTCTCTTTATTCTCTCAATGAGCCCTTCTTACAAAAGAAAATTATAATTTCAATGAAGTCCAGTACATCAGTTCTTTGTGTAGCATGCCATTGGTATGATATCTAAATAGCCAATTACTTATTACTTGTCTATATGGTACGGACTTGTCAAGTACCAATTGACAACACAATTAAGTCAGTGATGGGGGAGTCTGGAAATGGGAACGTTTTTGTTCTGACCTGTTGTACTAATCTGTGAAGGCAGCAGGCTGACATACACAGCAGTATTCACTAGCAAGAATACCAGTGGTTCCACCTTCATAGGTAGGTGGAATATCCAGTTTAGGGAGTGTGATCTCTGCTAAAAGTTGAATAAAAGAACAAGGTATCTGGGAATGTTAAAAATAAGGCATTATTTGGAAAAGATGTATATTAGGTGAGCTGGAATCATACTCTGTTCTGTTATGATCAGTTCATTATGAAATGTCTCACCCTCTCTACAAGCGTGTTTTTTAACACAGATGTGAAAAGGGAACTCTGACTTCTCTTGTGTGGGTTTTTCTGTTCTCCTCCTTCCTAAAATTAAAGTTTTAAGAATACAAGAGACACAAGAAAATTCCTGTAGAGCAATATTGTTTGCTGAGAGTAAGCAATGTGCTAACAGCTACTTTGAAGATCAAATCACAGAGAATCTGTTGACATTTCCATGTCATGACGTATTGAGGTGATACTCAGTTGGAGCTCTGAATGTACTTTGATGCCATAGAAACTTACACTGAAATATAATAGTAACCTTAACACAAGTCATATGATGAAATTTCATTTCTAAATGCAATATTTTTGCAAAAAACCCCTTACATTGTAACAGGTACAGATGTTCATTCATGGACTGGCATCAGGAAAGTCACTGGGAAATTCTAAATTCCGAACTTACTGAACTCGACTTGGACCCATTTATGTGACACAAATGTCACTTTGATGTGGAATACGAGATATTAAAGGGCAAAAGGCATGATCCTGGCATTAGCTGTTAACATATTGGCTACAATCAATATTTAAACAAAGTAGAAGAAAGAATTAGATCCTGGATCATATCAGTGCACCCTTGACTCGGACTCTCTTTTTGACATGGATTAAAACATGATTGCGGGCTTCCTGCCACTGAATGTGTGCACAGTGTTAATGCCATGTTTTCTGTTTTATCAGATTTTGTTCAAAATCTGAGACCTGTTAGGCACATCCATCACCGAGACAGCTGTCTACCACCAGAGTTCCCAGTGTAAGTGGTTAGCCACATTAAGGACACATTAACTCAAGTTGACTTGGCAAAAATAAATTATTTACCTGAACCGACCAAATCAGAAGCTTTCTGTATGGAGGGAGAATAGTTTTTCTTTGCAAAATGTTTCATATTTATTGTTACTCTCATCTTAGTTTTATCTCAAATGATCTTTTGTTTCTTTTTTCTCTTCTTTTGGCTTCCTCTCTGTGCATGTGTATGGACCCCGTGAACTCTGCTTCTCTCCCATGTAAAAGGTAAGGAAGGGCAATTTTGCTCTCTATTTTCTTCTGTGCTATAGTTCTGTCTGACCAGGTACATTAATATTATGTTCCACTGTTATACTTCATTGTGCTGAGAAGTTCCTCCTAAACTTGAAAACTGATATCTCTCAGGATGCTTCTAAGATGAAATCTTTAAATTATTAATGATGTGTACTCGACAGTGTTATTTAAATCATGTGTTGAGATTTTATACCAAAGTGTGTTATGAAGAGCAACGAGTTCCTGGGCATTAGACTGGAAATTGATTCATCATTCCCTGTTGACTTATGTCATCACTTCTGATTGAAGGTTTGCTGGCGATGCTGCCGCCTTATATTTTCAAGAGCTGAGCTGGTCTTGCTCTCGAGCTTCATTTCCATCAAGTGTTGGTTGTTTATACAGATTAGGAAGAGACACTTGGTGGATAGAACTTGGCCATGAAAGCTTTTCATTAATCAGATAATCTCTACAGGCTGCATAATCCACACTTTCTCTAAGATAATTTTTCTTAAAGCAATTAAAATAGAATGAAATTAACAATTAATATAACATCCTCTGTCATTTTCAATATGTGAACTTCATTCTTCTACCCTTCCTTTTGGTCCATGTAAGTATGTTTCATAAGACTCAACACAAAACTGAGAGCCTAAAAAAACATTTTTTAGTTCTTGGGAAATATTTATATCTATCCTTCTATCATCTATCTATCTATCTATCTGTCTGTCTGTCTAACTGTCTGTCTATCTATGTCTCTTCACACACAAATACATTTCATGAATTAATGCAAAAATGTTTGTGCATCACTGAATGATGGGAGTCAGTTCCAAGAAATCATCTTTAGGCGATTTCATCATTGCAGCTTGTCATGAAGCACGAATAGGATGATGTGATTTCACTAGGCTGATACTCTGTGGGACCACCATCTTCTATGTGGTCCATCATCCACCGAGTTGTCATTAAGCTGCTCAGCAGGGTGTATGTATAATAGAGTTTTGTGTCCGTGGGGATGCTTGCCTTATTTACTGAGGAGATGAAGTGATAATGTATGTGATGCTCTGAAATCTCTATGAGGGAAAAATGAATAATATTTCAATAGGCACATTAAGCAAATCATTCCTTGAAGTTCCTTAAGATATATTTTTATATTATTGACATAAGAGGAACAAGCAATTTTAGTATCTATTAGCTTTTGTCCCCAAAGAACAGCCTTTGAAGTTGTGATTTAATGTTATATCTTCAGCTTTTATCCAGAATTTTTATAGCAAAATGAATACTTAAAGAACAAGCTACCATTAGTAAATTGCTCTTCATGTTAATTAGCTGCTCTTAATTCCTCAAGGCACACAATAAACTCACAAGGTTTTGGGCCAGGAACATTGTTTTATATATACAAACTTACATTGTCTCCCTCAAATTATTAAAGAGCCAAAGCAGAGTCACTGCATTTCTATTTTTGACTGATGATTAGGAAACAGAATTGAATCTTGGTCTTCATGTAGTAACTTTCACTTTCATTTCTGTGAGATTTTGTCCAATACTTCCTGTTTCCTGAAAAACTCATCCTTTTTAATAGCACTGCATCTGTGCGGGATAATATTATGTCTCTTCCTTTAGGCAAACTTGTGAGTGGTAAATAATATGAATTATAATAAAAGCTAAAAATCTTTAAGTGTTTCCTAAATGCCAGGCACTAGTGTGAGCAGTTTTTGATGTATTAACATTGAGTTGAATTCATACACACATGTGCTTCTTCATGTTTTTATGTTGGGGGACATTTTTTTTGACTTTTTTGGGGAAAGAGTACATTATATTGTACCATTTCAGATATCACTATTTTTTAAAAACTTCAGTCAATATTTCTTCTCTCCACTCCTCTTTCTCAGTCCTGCCCCTTTCTTTCTTATGTATAAAAATAAATTTCATTCTGTTCTCTTATGTAGAGAAAATTAGCTCCATCCAGCATCCCCTACTCAACTCTCCTGCTTCCTTTCTGTGTTAAATAACACTAGAGTTACATTAAATAGACTCATGGAGGCACACATATCACATTTCTTAGAGTTAATTCTTTTAGTTATATAGGCAATGATTTTTAAGCAAAGATGCCATATTTTGAGTTATACTCTTTAGATATTGTGGATTCAATAGCAGAAGAGCACAATTCAATAGAAAATTCTTATAATTAGGTTGGACGCTGCACCTTAATTCCAGAGCCTTTGCATGTTTACTGAGGGTGAGTGGCAGAATAAAGGTATCTAACATGTCTTTAATGGGAGGATCTGAAAGAAGAAAAGAGAATATGTGTACACTAATATAAGCCTCACAGAATGAACCACAGTCTGGGTGGTGATAAGAAGCAAGGTGTTCAACCTTAAGTAAGTGTTTTAAATATCTTTCTATGGGTCATAAATAAAGACAAATATGCAGGGCAGAATTTTATGGGTATTAAGATGATTAAAATTGTTTGCTATCTTTGTCCCACATTACAATACTACAAGATTTATAAGATGACTCTTTTGCATTGACCAGGCTAAGAATGCATTTAAAATATTAATATGTGTATTACAGTGCTGAAAATGCTTAGGTTATTTAAATGACATGATTACAGAATCTGTCGTTCCAAGTTATAAGCAATTGAATTTCATGGTTATAATGACAATTGAGAGACATGTTTTATTAGAATCCCTGTCTCATCTGGCCTATAGATAGAACTGCCCAGAATATCTGCAGTGGGAAAGCATTACATAGAGAAAACTTGTTGATAACTCACCCTCTATTTCTGTTAGTATGCATTATCACAGTTAAGTATTGCTGTTTCAAAGCCTAGAGCATGTTGTGCTCTTTGCTATCTCAGAGATCAGTATTAAACCACTCCTGGGCAGCCTGTTCACCCATCTTTGTGAACGATGCAGAGGCCTGACTATGGTTGTGTATTTGGGACACGATTGTGTGACTTGAAAGGGCGTGTGAGCCCTTCTGAATGCTTACCATAATGACTTGCTTGATAATCAGGCTAGGGGACCACAAGGTATAAGATGGTTCTTAGCATAATTTACTTTCTTGGACCAGTTCCAGAGAGTACCCATGTTCATCTCAATATCATACTTTGGCTAATTAAATTCGAAGGAGACTACATTTACTTGAGGGAATGATCCCATTATTTTTTGCTAGCTAAACACATTTTGAAAAGCATTATAGAAAGAAAAGTGACCGTTGCTGAATGTTGTTCCCAAAGCCATATGTATGCCATCTGGTATTTCTTCCCATGGTCATTGTTTTAGAATTCTGTGGCAGGTCAGAGAGACCCAGGGACACATTTCATACTGCCGTGACTGGAAAAGCAGGGAAAGTGGAGAGATGCATTGTTTCAGAATGGAGTGAGGGATCTGTCTTCATATATATGGTGCTGATAACTTTACAACTTTAGTATTAATATTCATAAAACACCCAGGACAGAGCCAATGCATGGACCTTTGAGAGATGCTTGTGAAAACCAGGGTTCTTAGTTGTCTGTTACTGAATTTGACAGCTTTGAAAATGGATCATCTGCCATCACTCACCTAGTTCCAGAATGTGCTTACCAATAGGCCTATGGGCCCCAATGGGCTAGTGCTAGCTGTTGACAGAATTTTGTGCTAGCTAGCTGGTCTATACATGGCCTCCCCTGGACCCCATCATGTGTTAAACTCTTCAGCAAATCTGTGGTCATGATTCCTGTGTTCTTTCTGTATTTATGGCTATATCTCCTAATTTTGGCCACTTTTGCCATAGGTATATCTCAAAGAATCAAAATAAAATGTTGTTATCACTTGTTTGTTGTCTTACAAAGAGGACTGAGTCATTCTACACTATGAATCATAATTAATGCTTGTTAATAATTCTTTCGCTAGCATTTCCCCCAAAGATCCTCCTTACTCAAGGAACCAACTTGAATAAAGATATATCTTACATTTCATAAGGATCATGCATCGTTTTAACTTCTTCCAAATAACTGAATATTTACTTTGTTTTCCTACTTGGTCTATGCTTCCTTTGGAAATATCTAATAAGTAGGTAGTTCTTGGTGCCATGGAAAAGTTAGTTGGGTTTGTCTGGGCAGATTTCTTATTTGCTATCTTGTTCCACATTGGTAAATCTTGCTACTCTCTGATGACTGCATTTGAAAACTTGTACTATTTTCTGGTTCCCATGTTGTTAGCAAGTCATCTGCTGAAGGTGGATAGATTATTGTTAGTAGATAGGTGTGCTTAGCAAGCGCTTGTCTGTGGTTTTCTGGTTAGCTGAATACTGTCAACGGGTTGTTGCTGTGTTGTTGGATCCATTATGTTCATGAGGAAGCTGGAAGTCATTACAGGCAGCAGTAATAGAAAGAGATCATTTTCCATGTCTACATCAGACAGAAAAATTAATAACTTTTTAAAATGAAGTGGATAGATCTAGTTTTAACCTAAATTTTGTTATTTGGATTCATATTCTACTTCTTTTTTTAAATCCTTATTGGTACATTAAATATACACATCATGATTGCACTCCATAATGGGGATTTGTACCAGTAAAAGACACAACTTAATTCTCATGTTTTTCCCATATCCCTACCCACCCTGCCACCCCCCATATACATAAAATTTGTTTCCTTACTTTTTTGTTACAATCTCAACATTTTCCCCTTTCACTCTATTTTACATTAAGCATTTTCTATTTCACAATATATAACATACAATGCTAGGACCCATTTACATCTTCATTTTCTCATACCAGAGAAAAGATGTGATATGTACCTATCTGTGCCCTATTTATTTCACTTATGAGGATATCCTCAAGGTATGTCCATTTAAGTAGAAATGATTCATACTTATCATTTTTTATGGCAGAGTAATATCCATCCTGTAGAAGAACCACAGCTTTTTTATCCAGTCTCCAGTTGATGGACATTTGGGTTGTTTCCAAGATGTAGCAATCACAAATTGGGCTGCTATAAACATGGGTGCACATATTCATATTCTACTTCTTACCCCACATTAGTAGCTCTTGCCTGGGTCCTCTTCTGAGGGAAATTACCTGAATGACTCTAGGAGTTCCTATATTTACCCTTCTCAAGGGTAAAAACCGCCTGATCTCTCTCTTCCTGTCTTGCTGATGGATTATAGGTAGGTAAGGTTACTTTGCATGTTAGGTTTGTTCTGTTGGGTGTTGCTATTACCTTTCAACTTCTAGTCCACAAATTCTGCCCTTAGTTTGGTTGATCTACATTCACTGAGAGTTAGGGTTCAGCACTTTCCCTTGTTGCTGAATTCACCCTTTCTCCAAATAGTGCTACTTCTTCTGCGCCTAGAAAGACTTGCAGATCTTTGAGCCAGCTCAGCATCTCCTATGACTTCCATAATTATTCTGTTAATGATCACATGGCCCCTCTCAGAGGCTTGGCCTAGGCCCCCTCGGCCCTAGGCTGTGAGGAATACTTTGTGTTAGGGGCTCTTCTCCCTCTTTGGCCCAAGCTTTGTACGATGTTTCAGTGTAGCTTTCAACCCCCCCAAAAGGTTCAGTGTTTTCCTTTCTGGGCATTTTGTCTATCTCTATTCTTGTAGAAATTTAATCCTAATACCTGTAGATAGGTGATCAGTGTCAAAACAAGGTCATTATGAATAAAAGAAAAAATTTTTTTTTGAAGAATGCCTGTAGTAGAACCCTAGCAATGTCAATTTCCATCTATGAAAGTTTTGAACTGAGTTTGAACTCCTCTATGACTTTTAAACACAAATTAAAATTGATTTGAGTTGTATATATCGACAGGAAATACTGTAGCTTCCTTTTGGAAATCCTCCTTCTCTTAAAATTTCATGAAACCTGAGGAGCTTAGCCACTCCAAAAGAGAGCTGAGAGGTCTGTTCAATTTCTGTTATAAAAACACAGAGACTGAATTCTCTTCAGTTTGCTAATGCTATTGCTTGCTGGCACCTGCCAAGTTGGGTGGCTGTTGACAAAATCATGCTCTTCGCTCTGACAGATGCTGCTAATTCACATCTCCACATTGGCCAAGGGCACTCTGCCAATGGTGACTTTTGAGTGAGGACAACTTTAATTTCTCAGAGCCATGCTCTGAAAAAGTTACCCTTCACTTTGCTTCCCAAGGTCATGGCTCTGTTCAATTTATTTGGTCACTTTTCCAAAATAGATCTTCTGTTTCCTTTCTGCTCCTAAAGACATACACATATAGAATGGACAGCTTTTCCTTTTTTTCTTTTCTTTAAATAGTAAAGGTTCAACTGTACCCATTTCCCAGAGAGTGTGCCCATGTAAAGAAATTACCTTACTAGTGCCAGAGGCCTTTATTTTCATTTTCATGTATTTTTTTTCAAGGATCTCAAACAAACCTCCTATCATCACCTGCTAATATTAGCAGAACATTAAATTTTAGAAGTTAAATCTTCAATAGAGTAGTTTGCTACACATATATATTGAAATAATGATGATCACTTATATTTTAGAGTGTTTTCCAGGGTTTAAAGTGACTCATTATTGCTTTTATTCTTCATAGCCACTCTGCAAGATCAGTGTTATTTTTCTTTGTGACAGTTGGGGGCACAGGGTAAGCCACTTTTTCTGCACAGTGGTATTGGTACTCATTTGTTCAAATAAATTCATACTGGCCTATTGACCTTTGTACACAACGAGGAAGGAATTGATAACCCAGTGTAGGAACTGTACTACCTGTTTGCTGCATCATGGAATATTAAATGTGTTATGGTACTACTTTACCAAAAAGCCCTGGAAAATGATATTTCTTTGTTCTATTATGTTTGTTTTTTAACTTCAAATGACACTACTGATACTGGAGATCAGTAGTAGAATGACAGAAAAAGAGACCAGCACTGAAATTATGAGAATAGTGATGCAATTTGTTAAAAGATAAACGCCAGTACTTCATATTTTAAAACTGATATAAGGACCAAATATGATTCTAATTTTTGTACGAGTTATGGGAATTTCCTAAGGTCTCATGGTCATTGCTTAAAAGCTCTCCCTACAGAGTCAGGACTGAAGCAGGATATGCTTAATCCCTCTGAAGTTTTTGCAGTGTGTCAATGACTCTCAGTCTTTGTGTGGCACCAGGGAAACCAGTGGAGACTGTTACAATTAGAAAGGCCTAGAACCTCTAATAAATCGCAAGTGCTAGAAGTATCATCCAGGAACATACATATTTATGAAGTGCTAGTGGGAATTTGGAAGCATAAGTTTTCAAATCACCTAACTCTCTCTCTCTCTCTCTCTCTCTCTCTCTCTCACACACACACACACACACACACACACACACGTGTATACCCACAGAAGAAAAGAATACGAAAAAGATGAGATGTGCTTTTGGGCATGTGCTGTGGCACGTGTCCTGCAGGAGCTCATTTGAGTTTGGGGTTACACAGGGGTGATGCTATAGAGCTGACTGTGGTCCCACTTATCATCATTTCTTTTGCATATCTGATATTTTAAGGGACCATTCTCTAAGCTACTAGTTTAAGGAATATCACAGTCTGAAGAATCATCTGGAATATTTTGCCCTTAGGGAAAATCTATTTTAACTGCACATGGTAGTAGTGTCCCAGGGACTATCCTCTGCTCTCTCTCATATTTTCACTTGTTTCTTTCCTGTGGTCGAGGTCTTTTGTTTTTCTTTTCTTATTCTGTCTTGATGTCCCTTTCACTACTCTTGACTGATATTACACTCTTTTCTTTTCCACAGTAACCCTGAGGGAATTATATTCTTTTTTACACTGCCCCTTTATAATGTTCTTGTTAAATGGATTCAAGAATATATTGGTGCAGAATTTGTTAATGGAAAGAGCAGATATCTGCCTTTGAATGCTACCATAGGAGATGTCATGCATTGAGGATTTTTGTTTCCAATGCAGTTTCCACTTGTAAATTATATCCTAACTCTTTGCTTTTATTTTAGTTAGCAGTTTTCCCATTACCAGTATTTTATAATAGAGTTCATTAAGAGAAAATGCCTTTGCTTTACCATTACTTCTTTAGAATTTTAACAATGCCTCAAACATGGAGAGCTGGTGCTTTTCCACGTTAGGTGGAAAGTGTTGATGAAGAAAATAGCCACTGAATGAGCCCAGAGACTGTTCTTGTTTTCTTGATGGCTTTGTTTAGTGATTTCTTCAGTCCTGTTCAAGCTAAGATTATTAAGAGCTTAATGAAAAGAGCATATTGCCTCTTTATTTAAAGAGCTATTTAATGAAGACTCTAATATCATTTCAGCCTGGGGCAGGGGGAGTGTAATTGATGTGACTTCTGAGGGCCACGAATTGTTAGTTGTGTAAATCCACGGACAAGACCTGAATCTCAGTATTCTTGAATACATCCCTTTGTATGCCACTTATACCAGCTTTGTAGAAAGTGTGCATCAGGAGGAAGACACAGTTTTTTTTCTTCTTTCTTAACATCATTAAGGTTTCTACATATCCTCACACAGTGACTACCTTCATGAACAGGATGGTGATTTCTTCCCTTCCTTGGGGCTGAGTCCATACAGACACAAGGCACGTACAGCTCACCCAGGGACTTCCTTTGAAATGAGCCTCCACGGTGAACTGGGACTGGTAAGGGCAATGGGTAGAAGCAGAAAGACTCGAGATGGGAGGGATTCCCAAGCTTCTCTTGTTGCATGGGCTTCATTAGAGTAAAGAAGGTGGGGAAAAAAGGGCAAGAGTCAAGGAATGCTCAGCCCAGTAAGGAGCGTTGAGATCTAGTTCCACCACAATCCTGTTGGTCCATCGTGAAGTGCTTCTCCCTGACTCCAGAGGCCACATTTTCTCCTTAGCCACATTCCTGGTAGGATCCCAGAATGAAGAATGCATCACTTTAACTTGCCAAAGACTAAAGCTAGACCTAGCTCTTTCACTGTGTACCAAGCTAAAATCAAAGTGGGTAAGAGACCTAAATATTAAAACACACTCTAAACCTGCTGCAAAACAGGTTAGGTAAAACTCTTGAAGACATTGGCTTAGGGAAAGACTTCTTGAACAAAACCTCCGTAACCCAGGAATTGGCTGAAGAAATCAGCAAATGGGACCTCATTCTTTTAAAAAGCTTCTGCATAGCAAAAGAAACCACCAACAGAGCAAAAAGACAACCAACAATGTGGGAAAAAATCTTTACCAGCTGTTCCTCAGACAAGGGGTTACTATCTAGAATATATAAAGAGCTGAAAAAAATCAGCCCGCCCAAATTTAAAGACCCGATTCAAAAATGGGCATTTGAAATGAACAGATACTTTTCAGAGAAAGAAGTAAAAGCAGCTAAGAAGCATATGAAGAAATGCTCAACATCATTAGTCATTCAAGAGATGCAGATGAAAATAACACTGAGATTTCATCTCACTCCACATAGAATGGCTTCCATTTCAGAATTAGCCAGCAACAAATGTTGGCGAGGATGTGGAGAAGAAGGAACCCTTCTCCACTGTTGGTGTGACTGTAGACTCATACAACCTCTGTGGAAATCAGTGTGGAGATTCCTCAAAAAGCTAGGATTGGAGGTCCCATTTGGGCCAGTCATCGCTCTGCTAGTTATATACACAAAAGAATTAAAAGACTCATATCACAGTGACATATGTGCACCCATGTTTATAGCCATCAGTTTGTGATTGCTAAATCATGGAAACAACCCAAATGTCCATCAACTGGAGACTGGATAAGAAATCTATGATTCTTCTACAGAATGGAGTATTACTCTGCATAAAAATGATAAGTTTGAATCATTTATACTTAAATGAACATACCTTGAGGATATCCTCATAAGTGAAATAAATTGGTCACAGGTAGATAAATATTGCATCTTTTCTCTGGTATGAGAAAATAAAGATGTAAATGAGTTTTAGAATTGTATGTTATATATTGTGAAATAGAAGATACTCAAAGTGAAATGGGGTAAAGGGGAAAAATAATGGGATTATAACAAAAAAGAAAGGAAACAATATTTATGTATATAGAGGCTGGGGTGGTAGGGTGTGTAGGGCTATGGGGAAAAATGAGAATTAAGTTGTGTCATATACTAGTACAAATTCTCATTGTTGAGTGCAGTCATAATGAGTATATGTAATGTACCAATACAGATTTCAATTAAAGAAAAAAATGCATCTCAGTTATTCCAACCTCAGATGATACCATGGGGAATAGAAAATGCACAGTCCAGTTGAGTTCAGCTCTTATTGCAGAACCGTGAGAGTGCATTATATTTTTAAGCCATCTCTGTAGGTTGAAGGTGATTTATTACACAGCAACAGTTAAGTGAAAGAAGGGATGACCAGAGTTTGAAAGAAAATTAAGATCAAACATGATTAACATTTGGGTGAAAAGATTAAAAAAATATTTAGCAAAGGAGTAGGCTTCTGCTTCATGGTGGTGTGAAAGGGACTCAGAGTAATGTGAACCTGACACATTCTGGTGATAATTCCCAACCTGGTCTAATCTGGTGAGTGAGATGAGCCAGCAAAAAGCAGTCATCAATAGGTCAGGAGAGATGGTAAGGAAAGAGCCATCTAAGGAGGGATGTCCAGTTCAAATGGAAAGATAAAGACTCTGTGAGAGAAATCCATTAGAGGACAGGAGAAGGAGCCAGGGGTAGGTAGGCACAGGCCCTGTGCTCAGCCATAGATTCAAACTCCAGTGGATGGATATGGGAGTACTAACATTGCTGCTGAACCATAGTGAGTTCTGAGTCAGGACTGAGGGTTAATCCTGAAGATGCATGGCCAACCCTAAGAAATGTGGATATAGGCAGGGAGACATTCAAGGTTTTGCATTACTATCACTCTCTGACCCTTTTCTAGCCTTTCTTAGGTTACAGTTCTTTCTGCATCTGTGCCGATTGATCCATGGGTATGCTCTCTTGCTATAGCCTAACCAAAGTCTGAACATGCACATCTAGTGAGTAGGCAATGACAGTGGCCTTCTAGCTACTTTCTTATCTTCTAGGTGCAGGCATTGCCTGTCCATTTACCAAAAGTGATCATTAACCATGAAATTTGAGTGTGTGTCAGTTGTGTCCTGTGTCTGCCCCTGCGATGGCTTAACTCTGCCCTTAGATTAATTTGTGGGATTCTCAGTGAACTGCTAACTCACCTTTGACCCTTGCGTGCCTCTCTCTTAGAACATGTTGCCTCCTCTGATGGCTTTAGGCTCAGATTCCCTGATCCTCTGAAAGCGGTGGGAGAGCACCACTCTGTCAGATCCACTATGGACTGGCTTCATCTTGTCTTCTGAATCTCACTCATTCTGTCAGAAGGAGATTCCATTTTCATTCTCTTCAGTCCAACTAAGAATTGTGGAGACATGAACGAATCACCTTCTGATAGAAGCCTACCTTGTGTACCCAGTGAGTCCCAGTGAGTACCCCCACTCAGTCCTACTGTGTCATCTGATTTTGATTTTCTGCATAGCTCTTTTCACTGCTATTTTCTTACTCATGATGTTACTGTTAGTTTCATTCCCTGAAGATCTAGACAGCTTAGTCCCTGTGTCTTCTCTTCCTACAGCAGCCTTAGAGACCTCAAGTCACCCTTTCTAATGTCACCGTCCCTTTGAAATGGGAAATTCACAATGGCAGGAATTCTGCCCTTCGTGTTTAGCTTGTTTTGCCAATCCTTATTTGGTTTGATGAAATGAAAATGGAGTCTCCTTCTTATAGTACTCCTTCTAACTTCAGATTGGAAATGTTGAATGGCTCACAGATAAAACAAAGCAATCCAGTTATAACAGGACATGTTTACGAAGACTTCTTGTTCTATGGATTTGTAGGTATTTCTATCATTCAGGATAGGGTGGGCCATTTATGAGAGAGGGGATTAAACTGGCAGATTGCTACTCATTTTTTCAGCAGTTACTTACTAAGAACCTGCTATACTTGAGGGTCTGTTCGGATCTATAGGAATTTGGACATGAATTACAAGAGCTACAGATCTCTACCATACCAGTGTGGGACTTACACTGCACTAGAGGTACACTGACAATATGCTGCAAATTTTTGACAAGTTTAAAGGCAGTGGAGATACATAGAGCAGAGTGAGGGAGCCAGGTGGGTGGGAGAAGAGTTTTAAGTAAAGTACTCAGGGTGAGGCCTTGCTGGAGAGTCACTCTGAACAAAGATGGGATACAGGATGGGACCCCATACCTTCTAGAGGGGTAATTTTCTGCAGGGAATGAGCAGCCTTTAGTAAAACCCTGGGCATGAGTGCACTGACCTGACTGAGGAGGGCCGTGACTCCAGTGTGGCTGGGATTCAAACAAAGCAGCAAGCACCGAGAGATGAGTCAGAGAGCAGTGGAGGGCAGATGTTTGCACTCTTGTTTTTGTCTTTAGAACATTGTTCAGATAGAGTTCACATGCCATAAAATCTGTACACGTATACCACTCAGTGTTTTGTAGTGCATTCGTGGTCATGTAACAGCACCATGTAATTCATAACATTTTCATCACCCCTAGAAGTCCTGACCCTGTTAGCAGTGAGTCTCCACTCCCTTTCTCCCCTATCCTGGTGAATGAATACTGCTCTGCTTTCTGCTTCTGTGGATTTGTCTGTTCTGGAGATTTCATGTAATGGCATCATACAGTATGTGATCTTTTGTGAATAGCTTCTCTTACCTGCCACGAGGGTTTCAGGCCTCCCCTTGTCATAGTACATATCAGCATATCAATTATTTCAAACTGTTGACTAATTTTTCATTGTACATATACACTGGTGTTTGTATTCATGTTGCTTCCACTCTTTGGTTATTAGAATCAATGTTGCTAAGAAGATTCACATATAGGTGCTTCTTGACTTACAGTAGGATTCTATCTGATGAATGTCCTCAAAGTTGAAAATACTGTAGGTCAAAACTGTATTAAACGTACCTCCAAACACCCTAGTGTAGAAACAGAGTACCCTCTGGAGTATCACTTGTTTCCCCTGGGGACACAGTGGCTGGTGGGGAGCTGTGGCTCAGTGTGCTGCCCAGAATCCCATGAGAGTCTCTACATATCAGTAGCTTGCATAAAGATTAAAGTTCAAAACCTAATGCACAATTTCTACTGTATGAAGTGCAGTTTCTACAGTATGCATATCACTTTTGAATGATGGTAATGTTGAAAAATCATGAAGTTGAATCACAATAAGTTAGAGACCATCTCCCAGTTTTTCTATGGCTGTAGGTTTTTCATTTTCTTGAGTGATATCTATGTCTAGAATGAGTGATCCTGTCCAGTGTGTTGAAAAGATACTGAAGGACGTCAAAGGCTGACATGGGTGGGCTTGTTAGTTGTCTGTTATGGTATCTAGAGTGTGGTTATTGCAGAATAAAGTGCTTCTAACCATTCATAAATCATGGATAGCACCAAGCCATGGCGACAGTCATGTCCTTCTGCTCTGAATGAACGCCATCGCAAGACAGCAAAAATCTGACTTGCTCTCATGAGAATAGTGCCAAAAGGTCTCTGTTTAATCAGTTAACACTCTATGTCATGTGTTTTCAAAATCGTATTCATAGGTACAGTGATTGTCTACTAGAGACTTGAGACCCCTGCAGTGGGTTCTGAGCTGCTGGTTGATGCTACAGTACAAGGCAGAGACAAAAACTAAAAGAACTAAAGAGACAGAGAAAGGAAGAGATAGATTGGCCATTGCTGTTCAACCAGCACTGGCACTGACCAGTCCAAGGCGCTGGTTTTTATTGGTAATTGACTGAGTAAAGACAAGCTATGTGCTAAAGGACAGTTACATGCGAGGGTATACAGTCATACAGTTACCACAAGTACTGGTGTAATCAAGGCTTGTAAAGAACAAGAGAAAACACTCTCAAATTAAGAAAGCATAGACAAAATATAGGGTTGTCATTAGAACATTTTCCTTCTAGTTATGAAGGTTTGAATTGTGGGGACAGAATTTGGGTGCAGGTCACTCTGACCTCAGCATGTGGGCTTCGGCTGGACTCACTTATTAAAATGAGCCGACTGTGGGATTCATTCTTTCTACCTGCATTGCATACAGCCTGCTTTGGACATAATCAATAGGATGGCCTTCCACAGGGTCAATATGGTGTCTGTTGAAAGAAAGCTGCCCCACAATGTTCGAACCATAAAAGAAAACTGTAGCTGGCTTGCAAAGAGTAATTATGATATGTGGCCATATTATTTAAATGACTTCACCTGTTTTAGACATACACAGTTGTGAAGTGCATTACAATTTAGGATGCTTGTTGACAATCTTTTTTTATTCTTTTGATAGTATAAAAGTTTGGATGGAAGGAATTATGGGAAGGAATAGATAATAGCAGAGAAAATAGCCCACACATTCTATGAATATAAAATGCCATATATTATGGAGGAGAAGAAGTGGGTAGGAGGAGAGGGATAAAGAGACAGAGAGAGAATAGGATATGTGAGGATGAATCATAACTCAACTCCCATCTGTCAAATTGCTGATGCCTTTCGCTGATGAGATCATTAGTAAATTGTGCCTATGCTGCTGTTTGGAATCTAATGGTCTGTTTGTTTAATAGAAGGATGCATATGAGCACCCAGAGTGCATAAAATTGGTCTCTAAATAAGGCAAAGTAGAGTAAAACATAGCAAATGCCTCTTACTGTATAATGTTTTTGTGTTAACCTTTAATACACCCTATGGATACTATATCTAAGAGAATAGAATTTGGGGCCAAATCCCTCAGTTTAAAGTCCACGGTTGTCAGTAATTAGTTGTTTTTGGCCCATTATATAAGTGTGGTGTGTTCTCTGTCTTTATCTATAAATGTAAACAAGACTAGTAACCTCCCTCATAGTAACCTCCTCTTTTGAAGATTAATACATTCAAAGCATTAGGGACAGAGCCTGGACCACAACAACTGCTCCATGAACCAGTGCACTGCCTCTTCTAAAACAATGTTACACATGAGTTATTGCTTTCTTAAGTGATTTATTTTATTCCTAGTATGCTAAAGAATTTTGGTGAATGTGGGAACAGAATTCCTATGAAGTATCGAATAAGTCCATATCAGTTGTAGAAAGGATTTTCAAAGTAGGCTTTTGGTGGCTATATACAGAGTTAGGGAGACAGTGCAAATGGCTTTCTGTGTGCTGAAGAGCTGAGGACTCAGTTGAAAGTCAAAGGCCTAGATCTCACTCCAGAGACTGGTACAAGTTTTTTTTTCTTTCCCAGAAAGTTTAAGAGTGTCTGTTGGAGAGCTGTAGAGTCTGTTCAGAAAGGCTGAGGAATCTATGCTGGAAGCCTACAGGAATTAGAGAGAAAGTCCAAAGGCGATGGTCATGCCTAGAGGTCCACCAAAGAAACAAAAGGGAAGGCTTCCTTCTTCTTTTCATTTTTATTCCACCCAGGCTATCGCCCACTGTTTGGTGCCAACCACATCTGGGTGGATCTCTCCCCCTCAGCTTGTTCCTCTGCATGTAAACCATCCACAGACACACAGAACTGTGCTCTGCAAGTCTGCGAGGCATTCCTCAGTCTGCTCAAGTCAAACTCATGCTAACTATCACAAAGTTAAATTGAATCAGTCGGTTGTTAGGAACTTTTGTCTGCTTCTGAGCTTGACTTCTGATATGTATTTACCACAAAACTTTTGTTTTCTAGGATATAATTGTAATAGATAAAGCAAAATTTCAAGAAAAATGAATTAATTAATTTGCCTTCTTAAATATTTACTTTTGGTATACCATTTTTTTCTCCTTTTACACTTTGAGCTAAATATATGCATCATAAATTATGACTATTATTAAGGCTCTATATGACAATTGAACTTTTTCCCATTAAAGAAAATAATCCAAAATCAAGAAGTGGATGAAAGGGAGAGGGGAGGAAGGAAAAAGGGATGGAGAAGGGGAGGTAAAGTGTTTTATGCACATGTACCAACTTTCTATTGGAATGTAAAAGTTATTTACTATAAACATGTATAATAAAGAAAATGATCTGAAAAAAACCTGAAAAATATAGCATAATAAATAACAATGCTCTAGTAACTATCAGGTACGCTTACCTCCCTGTATAGATCATACTAGTCAGCTGGTTTACTGTTTTTGACCAGACTGGAAATTAATATCGTGTTCCCTGTGAAGTGCCAGTTTCTTCTAGCATGTGTTTTCATGGCTCTGGGTTAGGTTGCAGGCACCGATAAGTACCAGCTGACTGACTATTCAGATTTCTCTAGCTCATGTGCCTCTGAATCCTGCTGTGTGCATATGTGTGCACATCTTTTTCTTTTCTTTGGTGCTTGTATACTTTCTAAATGGGGATAGATCACATACTCTGACATGCAGAAGGAAGTGGTTCAGAGAACAGTTCCCAACATTTCCTCCAAAATGAGCTTTGCACCTGTTGGGAATTTAAGGCCTTGTTTATTAGCAAGTAAAGGTAAAGCAGGCATAGTTTTCCTTGATGATAGAGCCCCAGTGCTCCATTATTTTAGGTGCACAATTGTGAACTTGTGATAAAGATTCACAAGAGTCAGATATAACATTCCAAAGTAAGAGTTGACAGAGTTTTTGGTTGTTTCGATGCCTATACCTGGACCAAGACCAGACACTGTAGCTCCTTCTGCAGTGAGTTACAAGTTTTTAGATTCTGTTCATTCAAGGGAGTAAGTGCATCTAAACTACCTAAAATAGTTGAGTCTGACCACATACCTTGAACATCAATCAGAACCCGATTCCAGGATCTGTAATGCAGATTGATTGCTCTATTTCTGGTATTCATGAAGCACAGTATCAAAGCTTCTGTTGTTGAGGTTCAGATCACTGAATCTCCACTGTGGAGTGATCAGAAGAGAGTGAACTCCCCTCCTTGTGTGTGAATTCCCAGTCAGGCCATTTGACTGCAGTTGGAGTGTAACTTCACCAAATCATGTGCAACATAACTACCAATCTATGCTGCTCACAAAAGGACTGTTATCTTTTCAGTATGCTTTTGGTGGGCCTCATTTTTATGGGTGAAGATCTACCCTCCTTCATTACAACTTGTTTTCCAAATAGTTATACTGAATGAAATCAAAAGGAAGATAAATTTGGAAAAACTTTTGTCCTTGTTAAGTGCACAGCCGATCTGTCTAGGATGGTCACAGGACATGGATTAATGCCTCTCTGGAGCTACCAAATAGTCAGCAACTGCAGAAGGAGGGCTGCGTCAGGACAGCATCTGGTCTTGCACTTAGCCGTGAACAACAAGAACAACCAGAAAGTGATGAGAAAAGACTACACAAGAGTGTTGAGCGATGATGAAAGGCTGTGATGTTGCAAATGCCATAGAAGAAATAAAGGGAAGAGTATCGTGGTCTGACATACGCATATCCCTGCAACAGCTCTTGAAGGAGGTGATAGGATTTACAGTGGTCTGCAGGGATATGGGAAGCATTTGAACTTGGGATAAGGTATGACTCTTGGGGAAGAAGAAGATTAACATGTTATTGCTCCAAACACCAAGAACAGACAAATATGCAAATAAACAAGTGAGCTTGAGGAAAGCACATGGTATTTGGATTCTTATCAATAGCTCATATTTATGGAAAACTTATATGCATGCCATGTGCTGTCTTTTCAATCTATGAACATATTTAATTCTTTAAAAATCCATATCTACATAGAGCTATTGTGACAGAATATAGGAAGGCTGAGAAAAAATATTTATTTGCAATTTTGGAAGCAAATGAGTTCAAGATTAAGATGCTGGCAGATAAGGTTTCTGGCTATGGTCCTTTTAAATGTTTGCAGATGGCTACCTTCTTATTATATCCTTACATGGTAGAGGAAGGAGGGAGGGAGGGAGAGAGAGAGAGAGAGAGAGAGAATAGAGAGAGAACATTGTCTCTCCTGTCTTTTCTTAGAAGGTCACTAGTTCCAAACATACAGACTCTGCCTTCATAACTAAATTACTTTCTAAACCCCCTTTCTAAATATCATCACACAAAGAAAATAGAGTTTCCATCTATGAATTTTGTGAGAACATAAATATTCAATCCATAGACTTATGAAATAATTGTCATTGCTATTTTTGTTATTTCCTATTACAGAATAGGAACTAAGATATGGCAGGTAGGTAATGTGGCTTATGTCTAGATGTCCCCTCAGAGCCTCACACAGTAATAGGTGGGGCTTTTCAGACGTGATTGGATCCAGAGTGCATGATGCTGGGGTTAAGTGTGTGTGATTATTAAATTAGTCCACAGATTGACTGGCATAATTCTGGGTGTGGACAATGGGAAAGCCCACACAGGGTGGGAGTGCTGTCCTGCCATGCCAGTCTGCCTTCCAGCCAGCCAGTTTTGGACTAAAACCTCTATGAACTGTGAACTGAAATAAACTTTTCCTCTTTTAACTTGAGTGTCAGATATTTTGTCTTGACAATGAGAAAAGTAACTAAAACGGATAAATTTTCCAATAGACATACATTGGTAAGTAATAGAGGTTGAATCGAACCCGGACAGCATGACTCAGCACACTGCAGTCCTCACTTTCATAACCACTATTATTATGGCATCATGCCTCTTTATTGGCCAAGATCAATGTAACTTGTGTTGTGGGACATCTCAGAATTGTGGTATTTGAGGCAGATTCTAAACAGGGGTTATAGCAGTTGCTTTGCAATGAGTGTTGCCAGTGGGGTTCAGTGGGGCTTAGGATATAGACAGGAAGAGGTGACATGTAGATGGAGAAAAGAGTAACAAGGATGTACAAAAGCAAGTAAGTTTAAGGGGATAGTTATAGTGGCAGCAACTATGGTGATGAACTAGCACTTCAGAGACATTCAGGGACCTTTGCTCTCTGAACCACATGATCTCTCCAGCCTTGAGGAAATTATGAGCTTCTTTTTCTTTCCTTTTCCCTTCCCTCCTTCCTTCCATTTTTTCCTTCTTGTTTCCCTTGAGGGGCTTAGGATCAAACCGAGGACTCCTTGTCTTACTCAAGTGCTCTATCAATGGGCTACACCTTTAACCCAGTGCTCATTTTTCAGAATGAGCATGTTGTGTTCTCATAGTATAAGTTAAAATAAGCTCAATGTTTTCATAACAAGCTACAAAAACATGTGAAATGCATAGAATTTTTGTTATATAATTTTTATGCAAAAGTAATAATACTAGAATTGCAAGGTGATTTTGTTAAGTGTAAGATTCAAATTCAAAATAATAAAGGAGCAAAAGTCCAACCTCTTTGTAGGCCACTTTCAAAAAATATCCCCCCCATAAGGAAAGTAAAAGTACCATATTCCTTACTGAAGTACTAATATTTGGTACAGTCCTCCCTGTGAAGATGTAAATAGTGGCTTGTTCAGCATGAAGGAAACATTTCCAAAATTTTCAATATGATCTCCCAAAGCAGTCAAAACTATCTTTAATGTGGAACAAATTTATTCGTTTGTAATTGCTGCTTTACATTCCATGTAATCACATGGGACAATTCCCCGAAGATTGGCAGTCTACAGTTTAAATGCTTCAAAAACAGGCAAGAAAATATGAACAGGCAGGATACTACTACAGTTCAAAAGCACTAATGAGAACAGCAAGTGGGTCATGAAAGAGACACTCCTTCCTAGGACTGCTCCCCACGCACACTGGTAACGAGACCTTCCAGCTGGAGCTCTGCCTCTGCGAGGGATTTCTAAGCCTTCTCGACGTGTAACCTGGGCTGAGATAGCAGGTTCTGTGGGAGGTGGGGCGCAGGCTGCTCCGCAGGAGGAGGAGAGCATTGTCCAGTTTATGCCATGAGCATGTATTTCAGGCCTACACCTCTCTACAGCTCTGTAACCCACAGAAATACACGTGCCATGCACTCAGGAAACCTTTCCATTTAAATGATTCGAGAAATATACATTTGCAGGAAGATATCTCCTTGCCTTCATTTACTCTAAAATTGCATTATGAAGTAAGATGACTTCACAAGGCAAACTTCTTCTTTTTAATGAAGGAAGTTTTTGGGTTCTTTTAAAAGTCCTTTGATAAGCACACAGAGGAGAGATATACATCTCTGGTTTACCCTCCATACAAAATATACATCATATCAAGGAAGATGACTAAGGAAAGGGTGGGAAAATAGTTTTATGCATACACTTTCTGCAAAGGGCATTTCTTTAAGATTTTTGCTGTAGTGGTGGTTTTAATTGGATTTTTAAAATGTAAAAGCTGCTGCTTCAGACTCTTTCTGATATTAATGGTTCTGAATTTCACTTGGCCTCTGTGTCTGTGAGCTGTCGCACCCAGAATCAATATTTCTGTTTCTTTACCTGCTCTGCCATTATGTGACCTTGAGGAACTTTCTTATTCTTTTTAGGTCTCAGTTTACCCAACACTTATAAAGAGCTAAATAATGCAGAGACTTTTTCATAAGATTTGAATAATAGATGTCTGAAAAGCTTTTAAATTTAGGATTTGAAACCACTATATATTTGGTGGTGATAATAATAGTAGAAGCTTGAATTAACAGAGAACTTTTCTTTCAGAAGCTCCAGCCACTTTTATATTATTCTTCATTTGTCCTTAAAATGCCTTTAAGAGGTAAGATTGAAAAATATCAGCTTCTTCATTATGCAGAAAAAGTCAAGCAAAGAGATATGAGAATGAGCACTAGATTTTCAAAAACAGTATTTCAGTTTCCATGAATATTTCCTGGTTTTAAAGTGGCAAAACTTTCCCCACTGTGTGCCGTCCAGGAATGGGGAGACTTCCGGGGAGACAGCCTCCAGAAGTGGTATCTGCCCCATGTTCATCCCCTGAATGGGGTGACAGACCAGGTTTTCCAGTCAGCACTTATTTTCTTACAGAATGTGATCCTCTCAATGCCCAGTGTGATCAGTGCATGGAGACAGCCATGTCACTTCTGTCCCCTGTGAAACTGATCACGTTGTCAGAGTCCTGGATAAGCATTGGTGAGGTGCTTGCAGACACCGTAATGCTGCCACACAGTTTTCTCCATGCCCGCATTCTGGCTTTCCGATGACTTCCACTTGTAGCAGTGTGTAACTGAAAACCAATCACTTCTCTCCTGAGAACATCCCAATTCCTACCGCTGAAATGGAAATTGACAGGAGGAGTTAGCTACAGCTGTACTTCATCGTCGAGGGATAAATTATTTTGTGTAATTGTTAGAGCCTCGCTGAGGCCTAATGGAATGAACATGTTGTTTTCCATACCCGTGGGTATGGGTAGCCCTCGCAAATATTGTGTGCTTGGATTTAAAGATGTGCAAGACTGTCAGTCTGTTGACAATGAGAAAAATTAATTTGAACTGCTGATAAGGAAGGAAAACATACACAATGAATTAAATTTAATAGACTGAAAAAATTAGGTTTCTCCTTAGTATTTCCATGTGGGAATATGTCAGACTTCATTTAACTCAAGTAACTGCAGATAGCAAGGACCCTCTACTGCAGCCTGTTTGAGAATTCTGTGTGGTAGCGCAGTGCGTTGTGGGCACTGTTTGGTGCGCCTTACCTTTTCATATAAAATGTGATGATGTGTATCTCTAGTCAAATAAGGGGTGGCTGGCTGGCAGTGGCAAATATGACATTGTTTCTAATCACTATCCTTTGTGGTTTTACCTTTCCAGTAATGAAGTGGGGAGGGGTAGGGAAGGGTGGAGGGGGCCGGTCCTGGTCAGGCTGTGTTTTTCTAAGATCCTAAAGACAGCTCTGGTCCCTCAAGGCCAGGGGGGTATTTTACAACTGCGACCTCATTCAGAATAGCATTTGTACTTACAGTTTTCTGCAATCTATGTTGGTCCCCGGGAAACCTGAGTGTCAATGGCTGGCTTCTCTTTTTATCTATCTCTACCTGCTTTTAGAGTCTCACAATTAATAAGAAAGATTTCAGTCACTGACGCCATGTCCTTGATATTTTTCTCTCCCTTTAATAACTCATGCTTTGTAAAAAAGTTACAAGGATTTTAACATTTTGATCAAGTTTAAAGTGAACACACACATTGGCTATCATCGCCATTACCGTTTGGTGAGCATCAGCCCTGATGTTGCTCCAAGCAAACAGAGTGATACAAGTAAAATGGAAATAACTTTAAAATGTATTCTACCAAGCAGGTGATTTTAATATTAACTATCCACTTGAGTTTTATTTCAGATTAACAAAAGAGACTGATTCAACCTAAAGGATTTGAAATTCAGGTAAATTCTTCCTAAGAAAGATTGAGACTGGAATGTGTCTGAAGTTAAGAATAAGAGTTGATGAGCAACTTTAAAGATTGAGAGTATAACGCTTAATATACAATCATGATGGAATTTAGACTTCATCTATTGACTCCCTGCTATGAAAATGAAGAAATAAGCACATTATCATCCTTTGACGCTCACCACCCACTATTTTTTATTAGCTACATGATTATGTTTTACATTATTGAAGCTTATAACATTTACTCTCCTCGGAGTGGTATTAATCCCCATGGATTCATTATTGTTATTGCATAGTTAAATTAAGAGAGTGCTCAACCCAGGTCTTTCTACTCTAGGCTTCCCAGTTTTAGTTTTCGACTTTGAATTGTTCCACAATTGGCTGTATCTATTAAGCAGAAGCCAACCTTTCCCACCCCCATAATCGTTTTGGACCTTAGTAATAGAAAATGGATTGCTCCTGCTTCTTAATTCATGGGACACAATCCTTTTAAAATATGATTATTAGTGTTACTCCATTGTTATTATCATTGTAATTCTCTTTTATTCCCCAGTGTCCTTCTCACCCTAAGCCACAATTATTCTACTGTGTTTGATTTATATTTGCTTTCTTTTAAAACATATAGTGGTATTTTTACCATAAGGGACATGGTGCTAGGACCTAGTTAAATTTCTTTCTTTTTACTCTGTGTGATATTTTTAGGTTCTATCCATGTCTTTGCATGCATAGCCTAGTTTGTTACTTTCACCAGTGCAAAGTATTCTTTGTAATTTATTGTCCAAAATGGGACAAGTTTGAAACTGAAGTGGACCTCATTAATAGCCCTGACAACAGACATACAATGAAACCAGCCCAGTACGCTGAGACATATGGTCACTTCATTTTTGGTTTACTTTCTTCACATCTTTAAAAAAAGTTCCACCCTGTATTCAGGGATAATTGGGTTGTGTCTAGCTCTCTGCCCCCACTGAGCATGCACAGGTGAATATACTTAGGTTTGTCCTTCATGGTATTGCATGAGGATTTCTCAGGGACTTTTACCTAGGAGTACTGGGTCTAGGTTGTACGTATCGCAGACTTAACTAATTGCCATTTTGGGCTCCAGAATGATGGCAGTTGTATAGACAAAGATTTCCATAAGCCCACAACCTTCCAAGAGCTAAAATTCTGCATATCTCCAGATTTTTCCATTCTAATGTTTTTAAAGTAATAGTTTGATATTATTTTAGTTTGGGTTTATCTAAATAGCAATTGATTTGAACTTGCTGGGCTATGGCTTTCTCCTTCCAGTGAAGTGCCTATACGTATACCTAGTCTTTTTAAAAAATTGAGTTTCCTATATATTCTTGATTTATTCTACATGATTCCCTTGTTGGTAATGGATTGCAAATTCCCAAACTATCAATTTTCTGTACTTAACTTTGTGTGTGTTACCTTGGTTGAACAGGGATTCTTATTTTGTCCTATTTTGTCAAATCCATCAATGTTGCTTTATGTAGGTACCTTGAGGCTCACAATGAAGAGTCCTTCTGCATGCCAAGGCCATAGCAACACTTTATCCCAGGGTATTGCTATTAACTTTACTGTTTTAATTTTGGTATGAAATTCATGACTTCATACACTACTATTTAGCAATACAGCTTTATTTTTAATTCATATAAATGAGTTGATTTTACCAACATTAATTACCTCACAGGCTAATATTTCTCAATTGATTTAAGGTACCAACATTATCATATAAAGTATGTCTGTAGTCTCTTTTTCTTGTTTCATTACTATATTCATTATTATGACTTTGGAATGTTTAAAAATATTTTTCAGGCTGGGGATTTAACTTAGTGGTTCTGGTGCCTGCCTTGCAAGTGCAAGGGCCCATGTTCGATCCTCAGTAGCCACATGCAGCAATGCTGGGTGTGGTAACTCACCCACACCAGTGGTCAGTACCACATACCACAGTGCTAGGTGTGGTGGCTCAGACCTGTAATCCCAGCACTTGGGAAGCAGAGGCAGGAGAATTGCTGTGAGTTCAAGGCTTGCCTGGGCTACATTCTGAGCTCAGGGCCAGCCTAAACCGCAAAGTGAGACCCTGTCTCAAAAAAATAATTTTTTTTTAGAACAAACACCCTCTCTTTGTTTTTCCTTTTGCAATGTTAAATTGGATATTCTTCTACCTTATTTCAAAAGTTTAAAATATTTTAGAGTGAATTTATCAAATTCTTCAAAAATCCACTTGCTATTATAATTATGATCACATTGGATTTTAGATTCATCAGAGAAAGATTGGTTAATACTTAATATCAAATATTTCCAATTGAGAATATGAACTAAATATTATACCTTTTAGGCTTTTCAATAAGCTTTAACTTTTTCTACCTAAAGGATTTATGAATTATTTTTAATTTTCCATTTACTTCATACGTTTATTGCTATTATGAATTACTTCCTAATTGTTAGTTTATTTTCAAGTGGTTCACTGTGTGGAAAAATACTACTATATTTTTGTATCCACTTGCTTTTTATTACAGAAATTACTTATTAATCCCAGTGGTTTGCCTGCTGATTTCACTGGATTTTCTGTAGGGACAATTAAACACATATATAAAAATGATGTTTTTTTCTTTTTATTAATTATTTTTAACTTCTCATTTATTTTATTTTTGTTTTTATATTATGTGCAAGTATGTTTTTGTTTTTACGATATACTCAAGGAAATTTTCATGGGATTTATCATCTCTTAGTTCTTATAATATTGAGGCTATTTTTCCATGACTCTAATTACATGATTCTAAAATTACTGTACAAAGCCTTTTTCCTCTTTGAAATGGGCTATACCACTGCACTGCTGCATAGCACCATATGTTTCTTTAGTTAAATCTGAGCTGAAACTTTCATTCCCCTTTTAAATGTCTTCCTTTCCCCTTCCTATCCTTTATTGGATATCTATAGATATCTTTCCTTAGCCTTGAAGTTCAATGACTTTCTGCAGTGTATTTTGGCCTTGATCTTTCTGTGAATTTTTTTCCTATTGTAAGATCTAAAGAATAAGGTTTTATTTCAGGAATGTTTTTCCATCATATGTTTGAACATTCTTTTTGTATTTGTTTTTCCCTCTGGTTCTTTTCTTCCTGAGTACCAGTAATACTTATTCAAAATATTTTCTTTTTATGCTTATATTTATTGCAATAGATTCAAATACTTTTTTAATTCACATTTGTTTCATGTGATTGTCCCCACACTTCTGACATTTTTTCTGTTTATTAATTCTAATGTCCAAAGCTATTTAAGAATCTTCCCTTCTTGTCTGAGCTCTGCCAACTTACCTTTTATTTCATTTCTTTATATTGTCTTAGACATCCTTTGAACTCTTGGATCTCTTTCTTAGCTATTTTCTTTAAGACCGTCGTACTGTCCATCATTTCTTGAAGGCCGCAGAGGTGGATCTGTACTGTGCCTTCATCCCTTATTTAGCTTACTATCACCCTGGTTCAACTGCCTGTGCTCATTTCCTCTTTTCCAGGAGTCTGAACATGCTCACACTCCTAGAGCCACTCCGATGGTCACTCATGTGCTAAAAGGTCAACTGTTTCCTGAAGGACACACACTGCATGACGGAAGCAGGCAACCAAGTGCAGAAACAGTTAGAAAGCCCTGCTCCCTCTGTCACATTTGGGGAATTGCCCTGAGAGTGGGAGCTGAGGAGGTTGCTATGGCCCAGAGCAGCTCTGCAGGTCGTGCCTATTTACTGTGGTCCTTTTCTCTCTCACTGCTCTGTAAGTCACGGTCTTTTTAAGGAAAATCTAGATGGTAAACCATAGTCATGGATGTGTGAACTGGTTTTTACTACAGCAAACTTTCCACGGTCTCTCATCATAATCTGTACAATTCTCAGTGATTGCTCACTGACACTTTGTGTCACTGAGAATTTGTCCATTACAGCTTGACGCTGTGGTTCTTACACATTTCTTCTGGTTCAAACTCTGTAGTGGAAAAATAATGACAACAGATAGTGACAAATTATGAGCAAATTTGGGACGTTTGATTTATATTTTCAGTTTAGGACTAAAGAGAATGGATGCTTCCATTCACATTTTAAACTGTTGCTATGGTTTGAAATTTGAATGTCCCCAGGAAGGGCTTAATCCCCAGGATGGTGCAATTGGGAAGAAGTGGGACAGTTAGGGGGCAGGGCCTAACAGGAGAACGTGTAATCACTGAGCATGCGCCCTCCAGTGGGCGAGTGAAACTCTGCCCCTCCCTCCCTTGTTTCTGTTTCCCGGCTGTGAGGTTAAGTGGTTTGCTCTGCTACATGCTCTCACCATGATGTGCTGTCTTGCCACAGGTCCAAAGAGATGAGGCCACAAATCAGCGACTGGAACCTCTGAAACTGAGAACCATGAACTCTTTTCTCTTTATAAACTTATTATCTCGTGCACTTCATTATGGGGACAGGAAGTTAATATAACCGTGGAGAAGGAATTGCACGGTTTACATTTGAATATGGCCTGTAGGTGTCTTAAGGCCTGTTAGAAAATTATGAGTTAAAAATGATGAGGTATGCACTACTTCATATTGTAAGACTAATAAGGAAATTCCAATAACCTATTACAAATCAATTCATTTATCCAAATATATTAATTAAATAGATAATATTATCTACATCCTATTTTCAGTAGAGAGAATATAATAGGGAGAAGAAGAGGAGGAGAAAATAAGGGAAAGGATGAGGAGACAGAAAGGAGGGCAGGAAGAAGAGTAAGTAAGTAGAAGAGTAGAAAAAGAATAGAAGGAAGAAAGAAAAAATGGGAGAGGAATATGGAAGTGAAATTTCCTGCCTTACAAAACTTTATTTCTAGTGAGTAGACCCATAATAACACATAAACATATAGATATATGATATCCTTATTGTGAGAAGTATGATGGGATTGAACTAGAGAAAGAAGACATTTGAATTTAGGTAATAAGGAAAGTGGTCTCTTGGGAGAACATCTTTTAGCAAAGGCTGCCTCGTGGAAGTGAAATGAGAATCAAGCATTTGACACTTCAGAGAAAGACAACAATCAGAGGGAGCACTGATAACTGGGGCCCTGAACAGGAATGTCCTGGAAATGTGTGGAGAAGAGCAAGGAGGGCGGTGTGGTTATAGAGGTGAGTGAAGGAGATGTGGTGAGAAAGATGTTCTGGATTCTCATTATTAGCTTATGGGACATGTAGGGACTTGAGTGTCACCTTCAATGAGGCAGAAAGCCAAGGAAGACCTGAGTAGGAGAGAGAGATGACATGATTATTTTTCAAAGCATCACTCCAGCTGCTCTGTAAAGAATATTTTTGAGGAAGGCAGGAGTGGAAGGGGCTAGGGAATAAATTAGGAGCAAGCATAGGAATCCTGATTTAACTCTGAACTAGGTTGCAGGGAGCTAACTGGGCCAGAACTTACTGGATTTGAACTTTGTATGGAAAGGGGAGCCAGCAAGATTCAGTGAAAAATTCCATGTGGGGTATAAAATGTTGAAAAGAGTCTGATTTAAGACATCTTTTGTCTGATTACGGGGGTGAATAGTGATACCATTTCCTATAGGAAGCTGCTGTGGATTGAACTGTGTTCCCCCAAATTCATATGTTAACCCCTAACCTCCGGTGGGACTGCTTTTGAGATAGGACCTTTAGAAAGTCATTATGTTTCCATGAAGCTGTCATTGCTGGTCTTAGTATGATAGGGTCGGTGACCCTGTAAGAAGTGAAAGAAAGGTCTCCTTCTGCATGTGCATGTGAGAGGAGTCAGGTGAACACAATAAGGAGGTTGAAGCCTATGACCCAAGAGAAGACCTGAAATGTACTTCTCTGATCTGTAGATCTTGAATTCCCAGCATCCCAACTCAGAGAACTAAATTTCTATTGGTTAAGACACTCAGGTTGTGGTAGTTGTTAGGACAGCTGGAGCAGACTAGTGCAGACAGCATGAGGACGTTGTCTTTTATTTATTTACTTGCTTGATTGCTTTGAGGGTGAGTTATCAATAAAATAATTTGACTCTGGACATGTTACATTTGAAAGGTTTTAAATATGCAATTGATGATTTTTAGTAGGAAACAGTTTAGGGAAAAAAGTACTAATACAGATGAAAGTAAACTAATAGTAATTTATAATAGAATCTGAGAATACTGCTACCTCAAGGCAACAGTGATTATGCACTAAAAAGAGTTTCTTTTCTGCAATTGGTAAGAATTCGATCTATCTTTACGTGTGCCTTCACCTGGGAGGGAAGGACTTTGTAGCGGCTATCTCCTCACTACCTTCTTTCTCCAGACCCCACAATAACTGAGAATATTATAATATCAGTTTATGAACACCAAATATTTAAAAACATGAATAAATTGCTCACATATAGATCAATAAGAATTGAAGGAGGATTATATTTATGGAGTCCGTATCCAGCCCAGCAGGAGGCTCTCTCAGTCCAAATCGTGAGAATTAGGTAGCAGTAGAAGCACTGAGTCAGCGAGGTACTTAGTAAAAGCAGGCTGGAGTGAGAGGTCTTGTTCACCTTTCAGGGGAATCTCTTCTGGTTCACTCTCCTCCCCTGTCTATGCACATTCACGTTCATGCTTTCTGTGTGCTAGAATGTCTTTCCTTTGCTCCTGAATTTGTAAATTTTTTTTTTTAGTCTTTATTGGTACATTACATATACGCATCGTGATTGCACTCCATAATGGGGATTTGTACCGGTATAAGACACAACTTAGGGCTATGGGAAAAAATGAGAATTTGTAAATTCTTACTCATCCTTTTATCTCCTCAGATGCCACCTCCTCTAAGGACACTAGTCAGAGTTCCTAAAGCTGATAGGAGGTGTCTGTACTATGTGTCATTGCAAGTCAGTGCACAGTAACATTTTAGCAGGTTTGATGCATTAACAGTCAGCTTGGCACGGCCAGCTCAACAGAGTCAGCACGGTCCTGGATGTGGAGACCCACCTGGGATCGTTGCCGGTGGCATAGAAGGAGAACCAGAGGGAAGAAAGTTGCTGTTGATTTTCATGGAGAAGCTTTTCAGGTTGGTTTTCCTGATAGGAACTCAGCTGTTTTCACTGTCAGAGGCCTCAGGACCTGACTGTCCCCGAGGATGCATATCACTCCCTTCAGCGTGCTTTAGTCTATACCTGAGTGTCGCTCTCTGGCTCCAGGGCAGACCCCTCAGCCTGTTTCACAGATTTCTGCACCTCAACAGTGTAGACATTTTAGCTTTCAGGGCTGGGCTCTGGGCCTTTCCAGTGCAGGTCCTTGATAGAATATTGCCTGAGACATTGCTGAGGGATCCAGGTGTTGACAAGAGACTCTTTGAGTCTTTAGCACATGGACAAATCTCTTGCTGTCCTCTGCACTTGATTATTTGGTTGAATATTGCAAAGTAAGCCTATACATTATATATATTGTATTATATGGCATTGATTTTATAATGCACTGTAATTTTTGTCCTGAAGATATTGATGAAGATAATCCAGCGTTAACATTTATGATATGTAGTACTTACCACGTGATTGATAGTGTCCCATTTACCTAACTTACCAGGCTCATCCGTGTAGTCCTAGCTTGTGTTGAGCACTTACCAGGCGATTTGTAATGATCTGTTAAATGAGTATATTTTGAGTAGTGTTCCTCTAGGTGACCTCAAAGAGCAGAAGCATTCGCCATCTCTGAAGGCAAAATACATCTCTCATGTATTTTGTTGGCATTTACATGCTCTTACACACATTAATTTTTGAATAACAATTTAATTTATATTTCCAGTTTTCTACACAAAGGACAAATGCCAAGAGAACTCTTGATTTTTTCATCATAATCATTTGTGTTAGGAATCAGTGAGCACATTTGTGTGTTTGGCATGTACTCCAGTCTCTGTGGATTGACAACCTAAATAATTTTCAAAAATATGAGGTGTTATCTCAGCTAATGCCACAATATTACATATAAATAATAATGCACTGTAGCAAACTTCCCCCAAATCTAATGGCATACAACAGTGAGTGTTGTGTCTTATACACATGCTTGTAGATTTTCTAGAGTTTAGTGATTAGGTCTGGACTCAACTTGTCTTGGCTCAGAACCAGAGTGAGACTATAAACTGACTCACATGTTTTTTAGTTTCCAAGTCCACAGCGATACCTGGGTCATAGTCCTGTTATGCCAGTGATTGAAAACATCCAGTGGAATGAGAAGCCTGGCTCAGAGCTGGGATTTCATTAGCCAAAGGAAGTCACATGACCAGCCTGACAGATGTGGCAGAGACATATGGACCATTCTATAGGTCAATGGGAGGGAAGGAAAGGGAGACAATAAACCAGTCTTCAAAGTATTTTTGGGTGGAAGGGAGACAGGATCTGTCTGTGTAGTCCAGACTGGCCTCAAACTCATGGCAATCCTCGTGCCTCAGCCTCCTGAGTGCTAGGTTTACAGGCATGTACCACTATGCCTGCCCCCTACTGAACTTATAAATTTTCCCTAATACATGATTAGATAATTATAAGGACCCACACATCTCTTGTAAGGTTCTTTTCTCTGATTCATTTGGGTTTAAAACCTTCCTTTTCGGAGCCAAAAATCCTCAATGGAGGAAAGATAGCCTCTTTAACAAATGGTGCTGGAAAAACTGGGTTTCAACTTGCCAAAGGCTAAAACTAGATCTAACTCTTTCACCGTGTACCAAGCTAAAATCAAAGTGGATAAGAGACCTAAATATTAAAACAGACACTCTAAACCTACTACAAAACAGGTTAGGTAAAACTCTTG